>QPEY01000123.1:501369-519905 GCA_014706445.1 Hydra viridissima
TATATATATATATATATATATATATATATATATATATATATATATATATATATATATATATATATATATTTACAAGTGTTGTTATAGTATAAGTATATAATATATAGCATATGTATAATTACATGTATATATAAATGTAATACATATTTTTATTTAAATAGTTTGCTAATTAAAACATACTAAGTTCCCAAGAAGAACCTCTTTATTTTCTCTGATCTTTATTGCTAGTATCATTTTAAGTTCTTTAGACCGCATTTAGTTGTGTATTTGTGTATTATTTTGTTGTGTATTTGTGTATTATATTGCATATTTGTCGACAGAATAAGGAACTGAATAATCGATTAAATGCATATTTTAAGTAATTAGTTTATTATGGAGTTACTAAAATCCTTTTCAGTTTTATCTATAAAACATCTACATAAAAACACAAACAAAGAATGTTCAATAGTTTTGAAGCGCTAACGTTGTTCCAACAATGGCCGCCAAAAATCACGAAGAAAATATCTAAAATTGAGACAAAAAATCTATCTGAAGTTTTTATCTGAAAAGGCGATTTTTATCTGAAAAGGCGATTCCCTTGTTCGTTTATAGCATTGGATTTAATAGCGAAGTTTTTATCTTAAAAACGGAGTTTTTTGAATGTTTATTGCAATGGACTTTTTTTTTCTTCGCTTTTTACGGTAAAAACTTCGTGTTTTACGGAAAAAAACTTCGTTTTTTATGTTTATAGCATTGGGTTAGATATCATAGATCGTTAGTACTTTTATAATGACCATTTATCTTTTGTATACCATTGTTAATAGATGCCAACTCATAACTACTTTCTGGAATGTAAATGACATTTCATGATACTTCAGGATGCGATGAATACCTAAAGCAGTTTTTTCTAGAGTCAATGTCAGAAAATGATTCGTAGGTTTCCTAGTTATTTAATGCACATTTTTGCTTTTTATCTTTGCATAGCTGTAGATAAAATTAATTTTAGTTCAAGTTTTGTGTCTTATTATCAGACAATACTGTTTGAATTCTCTCTTTAAATGCATTATTAACCAATTTAGCATTAGTACAACTAATCTCATCTATGATTCTAAGATTTTATAGTTCTCCATTCATATGCCAAACATTTTATTACTCAACAAAATAAGATGGTAAAAAATAATATGGCATTAAATCCATATTTAGACTTTCCATTTGTTACCTTACTAGTTTGATCTAGAACTACAAATCCCTCTAGTTTCTTCCAAGCCATTTTACATTACATTCTGATCTCAATAACTGGCATATCTTGACTGGCATAATCATAATAGATTTGGTTAATACTTTTTTCATCTTGTGGTAATAGATAAAGTTTGCATTTCAGATATTGTTTGTCTTGGTAGTTTAAAATAATATTGAGCATAGATAAAATCCATATTATTTTGCCATCAACGACTGTAATAAGACTTACGTTTATTCTGCTTCTCTAATAACTCATCGTCATAAGGGATAAGATTTTTATTTTCTGATGATAATTCTCTAGAAACTTGAAAATCTGATCCTGACTTAAAAAAGCTACAAATAATATCCCATTAATGTTTATTTTTTTATTGCCGAAATAGTGGGGAACCAAATATGCCTGTTTGCAATATAACCTTGTTTTTTTTTCAAAAAACCTTGCAATATTTCTCAAATTTATCATCAAACGCTTGATAACTTTAATACATCTAATATTACTTTTGCGCTAAGTCAAATTAATCTATGTGCTGAAGATCGAAAAAACTGTTTTAAAGGTTGTAATTTGTTCGAAATATTATTCAACTCATTCCATGCTGACAGTTTTTGTAAATAAACTTTTTCATGACTAAATCATTTTTTAACTCATTTATTTTTATAAGTTTCTCAACCCAAACAAAACTAATTGCGAAACAAACAAACATCAAACACCAAAACTTTTTTATACTTTCTAAATGTTTTGAATTCTTTCTCGGCGTGTAACACTGTCTTATAATTAAAGCCAGTTGGTAAGTGGCTGAAACGGGCGCAATTTCAGTTCTCATACAAACCAAAGTTAAAAGTACATGTTTAAACAGTTAACGTAATTATATGAATATTTAGCTTAAACTTATATATTGTTTTTTTTTAAATATACTCCTAGTGAAAATTAATTTTTTTAGAAAACATATATAAAAGTTTTGCTTATTACCAAACTTTCAAAGAAGTATGAAATTTTAAATATTAGACTCATATTAAATTGCACTGATTCTAAACCTAAAAGCTATATAAAATGCCTTGTAACTGCTGCCCTCTTATAACTGTCAAGGATTGGATTTATAAGAGACTCAATTGAGTAACCAATGATTAGCTTCAACTGGATATAGAAAGAGCCATGCTAAAAAAAAGCAGATGGTGACACAAGTGTCTTGAATATAAGGCAATTAAAAATATGCTTCCTATTTAGGAGTCATCAAAAATATTACTGCTTTGTTTTTTTACACTGTTTTCAATTTAATTAAAGTTCTCAGATTGCATTTTACCAACAAGCGACAAGCATTAGATGAGTAGGCATTTAGAACATGAGAACTTAAAAATGGCAGGAGTTTCTTACGAAGGCAAACGTAAATTGTCGTAAAATAATTATAATTTGAAAAGCAAAAATTTACACAGAGTTAAACTATGCAGATTGTGCTTGGTTATGACTCTCACAAGAACACACTCTACGATCTCACATTTCTCAACAATTTCTTTTCGTAGTTGCGCTATTCGCAGCCAATCCGTATCAGTCAAAGATAAATTTGAAGGAATAGAATTGTTTCAAAAGACGTTTATGTGGTTCTGGATATTTCAAAAGCTCCTTGAGTCATCATTATTCCGGACAGACATTATAATCTCTTGTTTACAGAAGTTAGGCATTATTAAATTAGATTATAAATTAGATATATTAGGTAATATTATGTGAGGATGAGCTGTATAACGAGCTGATGCATATGCGTCGTTAGGGCATTAAAAAATTTTTTTCTCTCTGTGCATCTTCCGATTATTCATATACGTGAGTATCTAAACAACCCTAGACACCTGTCCGAACATGATTTTACTACTCCTTAACCTTAGGGCTTATGCTTTATCCTCCCTGAGGAACTCACTGCTTTGTCCAATGATATTCATTTACTAGATATCTAACTCGCGCTTCTGCAGTAAAGAAAATTTTTTGCCAGCCCAGGTTTGTTTTGCCAGCCTAATTTGATACAATGGTAAATCAAAGCAAAGCAAAAAACGAGTTAATGTAAGTTTAAATAAAAAGGCTACCGGCCCTAAAACCTTTATAAACTTGCTTCACTTATTCTTACAGATTTTTTGTGAAGTTAGACATCTTGTAAATATATATATCTTTGGCTCGGTCTTGACCAATGTGTGCAAATACAATCTAATTTACTAATTAACTACAAACTTTACAACGAATCCAATATTCCGGTAACTATCAAAATTTTTGTCGTTATAAGTTTGCACTCATAAATAGATTGTTTTGTTTGAAAAAGGAGGTTTAACGGATAAATCAAAAAGCATTTCTCCGCTAAGCCTGGAGCCTTTTCTGTGTCTAACTAAGTAAAATAATTTCAATTCAATTTTTTTCAGAGACTAATATAGAAGTTTGTATTTATATGCAATTATTCGTTGTTATCGGAAAAATTAACTTTAACTTAAGCTTTAGAAGATGCATGATACAACATTCAATAACTTTTTCCACTAAATGTATTTGCTATTATTATCAACAACTGACATTTCCATGAAGGCTAAATTGTTCTTCACACAACCAAATGCAGTCGCGGGTTTAGCTTTTTAAAGAAGTTAGCCAAGAAATGTTAACGCTTCTAGGTATATAGAGGTGTGGGGAAGGGAGCCTAACTTGGCCTAAAGTTACACTACCGAACAATGAAAATTACCTCTAGTTAAATGAACTTAATAATTTTTTGGACTCTCTTTTGCCGAATAAAGGGGCAAAGTTAGGCGCAAAAATGTTTTGCCAAACTTGACTTGAAGTTACGTTACAGGAGGATAAAAAGGAAACAATTTAATAAGAATTTATACGATTTCGAAATATCGTCAGGCCAATCAACGGGCCAGGTTAGGTGCGCCAAATATGGTCCGAAATTACGCTACCGATAACAAAATTAGAATCCACTTTACAAATATTTTTTAAATTCGGAAGCCGGTAAAAAACGAACAAGACAGGGACTTTATACTTATAAAAATTCCTTAGATAATTTACACTCAAAAAATCACAAAATAAAATTGAAGAATGTATTTTTTTAAAATAAGAAGGCTTTTTAATTAAAAAGTGTTTACCAAAAAAGATGTTAGCCAACGCGCCCAACAAGCCTAACCCTAAACCCGCCCCCGAATGTTGCTTGCAGTTACGTGGGTTAATCCCAACAAGATAATAAGCTAAAGTACAAAGAGACTCGCAAATCTTGCAGATTTCATTGTCGCAAAGTTACAACACTTTTCTTTTTATTTTACCAAAAGAGATAAGATTTTCCCCAAGCGAAAAAGCATTAGATTAAGGCAAAAACGCTATTAAAGTTGCATAGCATTAATCCAATGACTGATTGCACAGACTACCATAGATTAATGGCTTAGAATAAATCGTAAGGAAAGCCAGATAAGCGCGTGTTACTCATATCTATTGTAAAATGTTTAGAATTCTTTGTCAACAAAAATATATCAAGGGTTGAATTGAAACTAAATATGACGAACCAGACTGTCTTTAACAAATTTAATCGAATAAAATAAAAAAAATAAATGAAAACCCATAACTTACAACAGTGTTGGCAGCGTTGTTTATTTTAAGCTAGTAACAACTATTTTAAATGTAACTGTTTCAATTAAATCCTAAAACTCCATAGACCTTTACGAAAAATTCTTGTTTTTCATTTGAAATTCTTTACTTGAGCCAAAAAGTTGATTGATGGAAAACCTGCGTTTTGTTTCTTTTTTACTGCAATTTTTAATCATTGACTGAAAGTATTCATCAAAACACTCCCATTGACAACAAATAGTTACAAAAGCTCTGGAAAACTAACATTACTTTTTGCTTTAAAAAAATAAAGTCATTAAATATTCTCAAGCATCATTAAAGTTTTTGGGTGGTTTTAAGAACTTATATAATCAAGTCCAAACTGAGAGTAGCCAAGATGGATTTTACTTGAAAAAAGTTCGAGCTTTACTTGAAATAATGTTTGTTGTTCGAGTTGCCTATGCCTAATATCTCGCAGTACTCACGATCTAAATATGGCAAAGTGCAGTAAAAAAGTAACTCCTAATTCGGCACAGAAACACAGACCCAATAAGCGTTTTAATATAAAGTTAGAATGAGTTATCTATTAGCTTTAAACTGCAAATAAGATTAGTTTTTCGTGAAGTCAAAATTTTTAGAGGAAAAATGTTACATATTTTTCAATTTTTGAAGGAGCAAAAGAATATGTAAAAAGTCTGCATTTTAATGAAAACGGATCCGACAGACCGCGCGGATTAAAGAGATTGCTATAAGTTGTAAGGTAGCAACTGAGTGTTAATAAGCTCAAGAAGTTTCAAGATGAAGGTTCTACTAATTGTGTTTGCTGTCGTTGCTTTTGTGAGCGCAAACAGTAAGTCAGAACGACGTTTTACTTACCGTGTTTGGTTAAAAGAGCTGAAAGTTTGAGTAAAAGACTTTGAAACACGAAAACGCCTTTTTTCTTGTCACCGTTATACTTTTCGGATTGCCATTAGATTTGGTATTCCGAACACGCTTATTTTTTTCTTTAGCTTTTCAATTTCCTTTTCATGCACAAGTGAAGAAATTTTTTTGTAGGTATTGCAAATAAACGACGACTGAGGAATGAACTTGTGAAAGACATTGAAGCTGAAATTTTAAAAAAAATTCTTGCAGATGATGATGACGAAGCGGAGGAAGATGATGATATCTCCGGTGATTTTTATATAAATAAAACTTTTATCTTTATAAACTTAGTAATCTAGTATTACATATATAAAAAGTAGAAAGTAAAACCTTCTGTTGCTTAAGTCCTTGAATTCCATTTAGATTTAGGAGAACGTCGCGTGAAAGATTTGTTCACCATTCCAGGAGTTAATATCCCGAGCGTGAGTGTGCCAGGTATCCCTTCAATCAGAACTCGTATCCCCGGAATTAGACGTCTCGGAAAAAAATAAATGCGACTGTATATTTAAAAAGTTATTAATTTTCTGAATATAAATAATATTCTTTTAATATTCCGATGATGTTAGAGAGCTTTATGCATTTGTTTTTGTTTTGAGCACTTGTTTATTGTCTTCAAAAAGCCCTAAACAATACGAAATATAAGAACTAGAGTGTGTAGTTACCAAATTTAACTATAAACGATCGCTTTAAGATTAACTTGCCTATATTCATATACAAAGCTATCGTTTGCACCGAAGTGAGTGCACCAAAAAGAAAGATGTCTCTAACCATTATTCACATTTAGCGCCATCAGCGTTTTCGTCTTGTGTTAAAGACATAAAAAAGCAAGTAACGCGGTGATTGCTGCTTTAGAAAGGAAAATAAAATTCTAAAAGGTCTGCTAACGAATCTTCTTTTAAAGGGTTTGAGTCAGATATTGAATAATGAGGATCACCAAAGACAAAGTTGTTTTATCGTTTGCCATTATTTTTAGTTCTATCATGAGAAGGTGGAGCATTTTTAAACACACTTTGCGGTTCTCACATTTCTCAACAGAAATGCTAGAAATGTGAGAACCGTAAGAGTGTTCGTGTGATGTTCTTGAACAACCAAAACTAATATTTCTTGTGGTAAAACTAAAAGATGCCTAAAAACAATGAAAAAGGAAATCTAGTGAAATTAAAGAAGCAGACAAATTTATCAGAAAGTAAAGAACAAAACCATGGCAAAAAAATGGTAAAGCTAAGTTTATTATGATGCGAAAAGTAAATTTTGCAATTCAGTGCACTTACAAATTACTCGAGCAGATGTATTTTCAGTTTGATAACAAGGGTTATAGATTTGTCTGGATTTTAGATGCCACATACCGATATGTAGCAGTAACTACCGATATGTAGCAGTAATGTACTAATATTATAGATATCTAATAAGTTAAGTTTACGCCGACGTCCGCCGCCCGTTGAAGTGCCGTGCTGTCTTGCACATCGTGTTTATATCGGTCCGTTTATTTGCAAGTTGAAGGCGGTTCAAAAGCGGACTGATGGCGGCAAACCGCTTACTTTTTAACAGCGTTCCGTTGTCGGCAAAGCAATGTTTGGTGCAATTGCGGTTCAATCTAGGACTTTTAGTTGTTTGTAATACCATTTCTAGAGATAGATATACTTGTTTACTTTTTTTTTACGTACTTATCTATTGCAAAGTTAACTGATAATTACTTTTTTCAAGTAAATGAATCCTAAGAATGAGCATTTTTATTTTAAGATTGCAACAGGCCGAGACATTCTTGGCAAAACACAGCCGATACTTTTGACCAAATGCTTAGATATACGGACACAAATAAATTCAAAGATCAATGCAAATTTGTGAACAAATAAGAATATAAAAGATACTCAGAAATACTAAAATATTTTATTATTACGATATTACAAATTACATTAAAGTCATAGTGAAAATGTTAACAAAAAATGATATACAAGAAATTGGCAGGTTAGTGTTTAATTTGTGTTTGCTAATCGATTTTTAACTCATTGAATATAAGCAGTTTATTTTGATATTTGCAGTGTTTTAGCTTTAGGCCATGTTTATCATCATTTTGATCAGAAGCAATTTATAGTAGGCAAGTCATTTCGTGGTAAAAATCACTTTACGTTACTTTATTCGTTTGCAGATTTCTAACTTTGCCCCGAAAACAGACACAGATATATAATCATAATATAGCAATCAGACATTTAAAAGATATTGCAATGAATATATTACAAAAAATACTATGTAACACTATACTTACACAATATAACACAATAGAACGTTAGCCTTCTCAGGCTTTACATGCGTCGTTTGAAGGTGTCTCACTACGAGCTTTTAGCTAGAAATTCCTTTTTCATGTACGCCTACATGATAAATACAAATATAGTTTGCATGTTGAACATAGATTTCACTGTGCAAACTAAAGGTCTACGTATCATTATTATTTTGAACCGATAACGATATGAAACGATAACAATATCAAACGATATGAGTTTGTCTATGAAACGATGATATCGGTTTAGTTATCGTTTGAAACGATAACTAAACCGATATCATCGGTTGAAACTCTCCCCACTCCTGATTTTTTTACATTTAATTAATCATATGCATTAGTAAACAATACAACATATTAATGAGAGGGTATCATGGTGTAGGTTTAGATGGAAACAATTATAATTGATTTATGCCCCTTTTAGATATTTTGGAGAAGGATGTTATCTTAACTGCAACAATCAATATTTTACCAATAATGAATTGCTTGCGTAAAATTTCAATAGTGAAATCAGCTGTGTTTGGTTCAGAAATGGGTACAGATATTTCTGTTAAAATTCAAGATTTCAAAAGTTCATTTTCTAGTCTTCAACTATATACAAAAGATGTATTTAGCTATGACTTGACAGTTTCATGGAAAATACATATTTTAGTGTGTCACATTCTCACCTTTGTAGATTGCAATAATATTAGCATAGGTAGCTATGAAAAGACTTGGATAAAATATAAAAGAAACATATGACAAAAAAGTTATGGAGAGCTAAAATCTGCTGTGGTAAATTTTAATTTAAACAAGCATTAACTTAAATATCATTTGTGATACAAATGTATTTATATTATGGTTTTTTTGTAAATGAAATAAATAAATATTAATGGGTTATTTTGAGTTTAATAATGGCTGACTTTATTAAAACTTTGAAAGAAAAAAATCCAAAAATTATGTGTTTTAATTTTGGAAGTATAAATATTTAGCACTTAGTTGTTCAGATTTTTCTGACAACATATATTGTGTTTACAAATGCATATGATTGATTAAATGTAAAAAAATCAGGAGTGGGGAGAGTTTCAACCTGGGGGTCAATTTGGAGAACAGTGTTGCTTCACTTTTTCTTTACAGAATTTTTGTGAAGTTAGACATCTACGTAATATATACAATTGGGAAGGATTAACTTTTAAAACCGGTAAAGATAGGCAAAACGACATCTTGACTCGACTTGAAAATTTACAATATATTTGAACTAAAATTTGGCATTTAAAAAAAAAAAAAAAGTTGGAATATTGTAAAAAATATCGGTATTATACCGATATATATCGGTATTCTCGTTATTTTTATGCATTCTGATAAACCGATAAAAAAAAAGGCCGATAATATCGTTTCAAACGATAAGTTATCGTTTAGTTATCGTTTCAAACGATAAGTTATCGTTTCATAGACAAACTCATATCGTTTGATATCGTCATCATTTCTTATCGTTATTGGTTCAAAATATCGGTTCATACCGATAAACCGATAACGATACGCAGACCCTTAGTACAAACAAAAGCATAACTTAATGTAATAAACTATGAAAATTCTCTGAAAAAATAAAAAAGCTATAAAAGAGGTGAATAACTGGCATACTGATTCCATACAAATTGTTGACGGTTGTAAATAAGTATATGAAACAATTTTCTTCATAAAATAAATTACCAGTAAGCATATAAAGAACAAAAGTGATTTTCTTGCACATAACTAAAATTCCTTGATTTAGTTTGTTACTAAACCTTTACTTATTTCTCATTAAAAAACCTGCACTATGTGTTTTTGAAATCTTATATCCAAGAGTGTTTATAGTGAAAGAATGTTTGTAAACATAGAAAGTTTTATTGCTAAACTACAACGAACTTTGAGTTAAAAAAGGAAGCATCTGCTAGACAATTAAAAGAATATCTTTTCGATGAAATTTTTTTTGGCTAAAATGTTAAATTGTTCTAAACTCTGTAAAAAATGTCTGAAACATCACTGTTTCTTTTTAATCTTTCATTTTTTGAAAAAGAGTATACTCTTTTTTAAAAAAATGCATAACAGCATATAATAATAGTATATATTATAGTATAATAATTACAACTATTATATATTATATTATATAATAGTTGTATTTAAATAATACCATAATACTATAAATACAACTTTTATATATTATATTATATAATAGTTGTATTTAAATAATACCATTTCTTAGGGTAAATACTATATTTTGAAACAAAAGAATCAAAAGATCTGATATATATATATATATATATATATATATATATATATATATATATATATATATATATATATATATATATATATATATATATATATGTATATATATATGGACTCAATAAAATTTAAGATCTAATTGATTTTCTTTTTTTAGTTTCTGGCTCCATTTCTGTAGATTTTGAATGGTTTCTTATTTAATATTCTTTCAACATGCTTTTCAAGTGACGACAACCTTTTATGTGCCAAAATAAATAATTAAGATTGTTAATTCAGCATGCAAACTTCTCTTACATTGTTCCCCGTAAACTTCAATGCGTAATCTCCATTTTTGAATAACTTGAAGAATGTGGGTTTTAAGCAAATGCATTATTGGAGTTACAGATGCATTTGGCCAAGTCAGTTGATAAAAATTCATAACATTGTGGATTGCTCATTCTAAAATTAAATTGTTTACTTTTTTGAAAAAGATTTAAAATAAGTTAATTTAAATAAGCTAACCAATATTCTACCTAAATAAAAGCAATCAGCAATTATTGATACTTTTCAAAGATCCTAAAATATGGTATTTTAAAATTTGCTAAACTCAAATGATTTTAATTACCTACCTTGTTCCTGAATATCATTCTCTTAAAAAGACTGCGAGCTGTTCATGAACTTTGGACATTTTGAATAATATTGAAATAACTGTTTAAATTTCTGGACTACACTAGTAGTAAATGATCATCTGTGTCAAATTTTAGAATTGCATAAATCAAGCAAAGTTTTGGGCTAAATTTCATACTTATGTACTTAACAAAATTTATTACTCTTAGCTCACCAGATAGAAATTCTATTATAGTTATTTTGTATTCTTGAGTTTTTGTTTAATGACATGCAACACTGCATCTTCAATATCATGTGGATAATGATTTGATTTACTAGCTTTACATAAATCATCAATTACTGTGCTGCAGTTATTGCTTAAATGAACTTTCTTACACTCAAGATTTACACATTTGTCTTTAAAAAAATTTTTTTCCACAAACCTTGTATGCAATGACAAATTTTCATCATCTTCAATAGTTTAATCATCTAGATTGGCAAAGCTGAGAAGGCTATAAATCATGATGTTGGTTGAGAATAAAGGACATTTTGCTTATCTTTCTCGCTAAACTTTAATATTTGCTATAATACATAGACTGCAAAACGAGAGTTGACAATCATTGCTCATGACTGTTTGACGCATTATTCTCCCACAAACCTTACAAATATTCAATGTAATATATAGATTTAGCTAAGGAAACTTGTTCTTTGCTTAAAGATTAGGGCAAGGATTCAAGAAACTAGTTTATATTTATTTGCATCCATCTTTTAAAAGTTCCTGGTCTTCCAATATTGGGACTTAACTTTCAGCCAGCCTTACCAAAAATACATTTGCACTCTTTTGTTGGACATTTTAACCAAGTTTTCGATTTAACACTGATTAGTTTATTTCTTTGTTTTTCAATATTTCTCATAGTTATGTAACATTTCAAGCACATTTTTGGTGGGTGAACTTCTAAACAATCTTCATCTGTATTTATCTTAAAAATATCAATTATTATTTCAGTCTTACTGGCAGTGGTTAAAGAATCTTTTCCTGTCAAGTTTCCACAAATTTATTTGTCAGTACACTTTATTTGTCATTATACTTTATTTTATTTGTCAGTACACTTTTTATTTTGTCAGTGCTATTTCCCGGAATTCAGAAAAAAAAATTTGATTAAAAATATAGCACAAAGCAAGTATTTAAAGATTGGTCCTTTAAACATATTGGGAAGAACTAACAAATCCTGTCTAATAAAAAGTTACATATCAGGAAATGGTATCATTTACGTCTTGTTAGAATAGATATAAAACTTTAAAAAGGGTTTATATTAATATATTTATATTTTACTTATTTTTCTTAGTAAAGATGTTTTTGGTCAAATTCATCTCAGTATCCATATCTAAAGAGTGCTTGAGTAGAATTTATTTAGATATGCTGTAAAAATGCAAAAAGAGTCAAAGTTGTCAATTCATGATTTTAAAGAATAAATGAAAAAATTCAAACTGATTTTTTTTACTCGGACAGTCACAAAAGATTTCATTTTTTTGCATTTTTGAGAACAGTAATGTGAGAGGATCATTCCCTCCAAAGGATATTTTTTTAGTCTTCCGTGACAGTATCTCTAATTCCCGGGACTTGTGGATCGCTTCATAGCTTCAAGCAGATCCTTTAAGTGAAAGCTCGCTTCATAGCTTCAAGCAGATCTTTTAAGTGAAACAGTGTTAGGGCCTAAAAGCATTAAAAGTTTGTTGGGATTTCTAAGAACTCTAACGAAAACTGTTTATCGATTGAACACGATGAAACTGTTTATCCATTGAATATGATAAAACTTAGCTCCCTTTATTTGTTAATTACTCTAAGACAACTTAACAGACTTTTCTAATTTTCGCACAACGAAGCTAAAATGTTGTTGCTTGAATGAATTGGTGTTAAACTCTGGTTTTTATAGCAATCGGGTTAAAATGAGTAAACAAATGATAATTAGAGAAAAATTTTTAAAAAATCTTTTTTCAAAGCCAAACTTTGTTAAAAAAAATCCCTCGCGCTTCTTAATCGCTCTTAATCGCAAAGCTCTAAAAGTGACTTACGGCGCGAAAAAAAACAAAGCAGAAAAACACTCTCAAATTCAAGTTTCACTCTTGCAGCTTAAACCTGATTCACTTGATCAGCAATCTGTGCTCTCAATGTAGAAAGCAGCATGTTGTTGCAAAATCTCAAGAATATAAAGCATATTATAAAAAGAAATTTCATAGCGATTTATTGATGGAGAAATTAAAGCAGTTCGTCGTTCAAAAAAGCTATTTTAGCTTTTAAGCCGAGAAAACTTCTGTATGATTGAAGACGAGGAAACTTATTGCAATAAGAATTTATGCCAGCAAGCAATCTTTTTATTAGTTGAAAGGTAGACGCTTTCAAATTCAAATTAAAAAATTTGCTCCCAAAATCTTGGTATGGCGAGCGATCTGCTCCAGTAGTTTAAAAAGTGTGTTATGCTAATTTCATCAAACACAAGACTAAAGCCTTTTACTTCTAAAGAAACAAACACTGTTTAAACATATCTGTGTAAGCTTAGTGTTTATTTCAAGATTGGATCAAGAAGTTAATCTTTGATTGGAAGTCGAAACTTGTTTTTCATCTATAAAAATTAGGAAGAGTAATAATTTAATTTCAACTTTTTTTTTAAAACAAACATTTTTTCAAGAATTTTAAACTTTTCTATGTAAAAACGCCAAAATAACTCCAAAATGCTAAAAAATGCAATCAAAAAAGTGCCATTTCTCCAAAATTTGGTTTCTTATAACGCTATAAGGCAACGCTGATTTGAAACTGGTTTTTATTGCTAAACCACAATTTGTTAGCAAAGACTACGAGTCATAAGACGTAAAACATAAAAGTTTTAAATGTTAATATTATTTTATGAGCTTCATGAATATTTATATTAGTATAAAACAGAATAAATCTCCGGAGATAAAACGTAAAGAGCCAAATTTACTATTTTAATCATCCTTCAGCATTTCTTCTTTTTAAATTTCTTTTCGGACCTGGAAAGTATTTTTATATGAATAAGAAAAACTGTTTTAAAAAAAGCTACAAAATCATTAAGAATTCACTTAATATTTCATTTATCAAGAACAAAAATTTTCTAGAAATAAAAAAATTAACGTTATGCATTTGTCTTTTATTTGCTAATCAACATATTTGCAGCACCTTTTTACACCGCAGAAACACGGTAGTTTGTTGTCCTCAAATGCAAACTTATAGGCATAAGTCATTTCCTCACCGACTGTTACTCTGAGTTTAAAAACAAATATCTTTAAAACTTGAAATAAAAACAAGGTTTGAAATCTTTTAAAGAAAATAAAACTTACCTTTTTTGAGCGAATGTAAAAGTTTTTTTTACAACCATCTATAGATATGACACGCGAGAAAGAATTAGGCTAAAAAAAAAAAGTGAAAAATAATTTTTGATGCTAAATAATGGCGGGGTGATGTTTAGGTATGTGCGTATCCGTCTGTTTTCGGCATCGATTTTGTAATCAAAATCTGCGACCATTTTATCATTGCGTGCTTGGCATGTTTTAAGAATTGCATGTTTTAAGAATGCTTTTTGTTGCGTAATTTTTTTAGAATTTCACATCAACATATCTTTAAAAAGTAGAATAGTTAACCTTCATTTTTGTGTTTATTTTTTGCAGTTACCACTGCTATTATTGAATATAGGGGAGCCCGGGGTAAGATGGGATACTCGAGCAAAACAGTCAGATTAGGACACGAAGACACCTATATATTTCCCCCTATTTTACTGATCATGAAGCCATATGTATATCCTGTATGATTCCGTAGTAAACATAGTAATATATCATCCACCATGACGGCCCCAGGTATAGGGGTAAGGTGGGATACCCATCTTAAATAATTCTAAACCATTCTAAAATAAATTGAAATAAAAAAAGTTAAATAAAAATGATGCTAAATTACATTAAATGAATAAAAGTGAAAAAAATTGAAATGAGTGCCAAATTTAATCTCTATTGGCATATAAAAGTATGCTACGTATGGGCTTATTGCTATAATCTATTGCCCAGAAGGCAGAAAGTATTTATTTATTTTTAGCATATGCAAAAGAAAAAAGCACAGAAAGTGAATTTCAGAAAGTGGTAAACTATGTAAATATGTAGTGCATGGGGCAAGATGGGATACACTTATACCATCTTGCCCCAAAGGCCTTATACCATCTTGCCCCAACTGGTTTGATGATAAGTAAGTAATGTTTTCAGTAAAAAATGCTGTGTAAGCTCGATTAATTTATCACAAATTCAGTCATGTAAGTCAGCATTAAAGTAACGAGTTGCAGGTTCAACGAAAACTTACTTCTTTATATTTTATATATTTTTATCAGTTTCATCGCTTTTTGCATCAAACATCTAAAAATTAAACTTTTTCTAATGTTTTTTCAATGCGTTTAAAACTTTAATTCTCTTTGTAGTCAAAACATCACGTGATCAAAATTTCACAGTCTGGTACCTTGCCTTTTCCAAAACATGCAGCTGATGTAGCGCAAATTCATAATCCCGTCTTGCCCCAGTATCCCGTCCGACCCCGGATTCCCCTACTGTTCTGAAAAACTTCGTTGTAGTTCTGATATAAAATTGATATCGCAGCTATGTTAAGTCTTTTTTTAAATGTATTGGGCCCAGTTTAAAAACTAAACTTTATATGCATGCTATATTTCATTTAAAATAATATGCAGCAGACACCTCAATTTTCGTAGCAGATTAAGAACCTAAGCTGAACATTTTCCGAAACATTATTAGAGATGGAAGGGGGAGAGGAGACAAATAGAACAAGGGCTATAATGATGATCCATTTCTAATAAAATGAAATAAATGATTTTTATTGCCACTTTCTTTAAAAACATGACAGTAACTTGAAATAAAGTATCCATATGTTGCATCTCAGACTTGCTCATAATAATCCCTTTGCATATGATTATTATATTATTATAATTATTATAACTACCATAATGAAATATATTTTATTGTTATTGCTTAGTATTATTAAATAATGCTGCGTTATCTTAACAATAATACGTTATCATTAAATAGTTTATTTTTATATTTTAATTTATTGATAATTTAAACGGGTGGCCCAAGATAATTGGCATTGGTAGTATTTTTATTAAACTTTGTTCTTTTTTTAGCTAGAACAATGAATTTTTTTAAAAAAAGATTTATCATTAAATTCTCTGTAAACCTGTCTTGATGGCTTTGTTTTATGGTTTTTAATTTTTTTTGTGATAATGAAATCTAAAGATTTGCAAAAGCTTGTACTTTCTAAATACCAAAATGTTGATTGTCCATCAAAAATATTTGCTGATATTAAGGGTGTCATTGGGTTTCGTACAATAATTTCGTGTTCAAAGAATACTTCAAAAGGATCTCATTTTGCAGGCATACAAACACAGAGTTGAACCACTGCTTACAAATGGTCAAAAAGTCAAGAGAATTAAATTTGCAAATTGGATAAGAAACCATTTTCGAAAAGAACAAACACTGAAAAATCTGTTTTCAGATGAAAATATTTTTGATTTAAATGATATCTACAATGTTAAAAATGATCGCATATGGTCCACTAATCGTAATGAAGCTGAAAAAGATGGTGGTATTAAACAGAAACAAAAATTCCCTCAAAAGGTAATGGTTTGGTTGAGAGCTAGTTCAAATAGTGTTACACCACTGGTTATTTTGGACAAAGATACAGTAAATCATGACTGGTATATAAAAAAAGTGTTGCCAGTGGCCTTGAAATATGGAAACGAGATGTTTGGTGATGATTGGACATTTCAACAAGATGGAGCAACCTCACATACGCATCATTTAACTCAACAATGGTGTCATGATAATTTTCCTGCTTTTATTGACAAAAACCACTGGCCTCCAAATTCCCCCGATCCCAATCCTTTAGATTACTAAATATGGGATGAACTCGTTCACCAAATGAAATGGAATAAAATTAATTTAAAATTAACATTAATTCGAGAACTTAAACGAGCTGTAAAAAACATTAGAGTAAATGTAGCTTTAGAAAGTTGTACCTGTTGGACCAATCGCTTATATCGTATGTCAAAAAATAATGGCCAAATTATAACTGGTATCAATTTAGATTCTAGATATCTTTTATTCAACCGTGCTGTATGTTTGGGGTCGTTATCCTGTTGAAAGATGTAGTCACCATTAGGAAAAGGTTCTTTTATACTTTGTCCAAGTTGATTAACTAAGGTTTTGTGATACAAATGCTGGTCCATGGTGCCTTTCACCCGGTAAAGTTGTCCAAATTTGTGTGCACTAAAACAACCCCACACATTAACCTTTTTGTCATGTTTAATGGTTGCGTTGCATGTTTGGGGGTTGAATTTTTCCCTAATTAATTTCCAACAGTGAGATCGACCATTATAAAACAAGCTCTTTAGTCACATGTCCAATCTTTGTGCTCAATGCACCACTTTAATCTTTATTTTTGATTGATTTCACTAACAAATGGTTTTTTTATTTGCTTGCCAGAAAGAAATTCACCTGATGCTTTTATTCGACGAGATATTGTCCACTTTGAGATATTATTAAGGTTCAAATCTAGTTTTATATCACTACATGTGATTTTATGATCTTTTTTGACGGCGTTAAGAATGCGGCGATCTTCCTTTTTTGAAGTTTTAGGTTTTCTCCCTGATCCAATAGACCTATCAGTTGTACCAGTTTGTTTATATTTCTTCACCAATCTGCTTATAGTGGAGTTTTGCCGTTTAAAACGCTTTCCAATGCTTCTATGAGACTCTCCTCGGTAAGCAGCTTCAATAATTCGTCCAATTTCTATATCAGTTAGTTGTTTTCTAAAATATTAAATGCGCCCATACTATTCTTTATTTTTTAAAGATTTTTGCTACATAAATATTAGTGTGTATATATATATATATACATACCTCTTCTTTCCTGAATTTTTGACTGCAACATCCAAATTTTTTTGTTTTGCTTGATTATACATTTTACACTTGAAATTAAAAAAAAATGTCATTGTGGCTTTTTATTTTCACCCCACTGTATGTATATCCCAGATAACACAAGGACGTCCGCCCGACGTCTTTTAGACGTCTTTGTTATGGTCGGCCCTACGTCGGTTTAAGACGTCGGCGTGTCTGCGATTTGATCGCCGGTTCCACATCGGCCCTACCTAATCGGCCCAACGTACAGAAAATGCTAGCTTGCCGACGTTGCTGTATTTGCACGCGACGTTAGCAAAGAACAGCTTTGCCCGACATCGCGCGAATACGTAACCGCTCAATTTTTACTGAATACGCGACAAATAAAAACATACAGCTTAATTTTGTATACAAAATTTAGATGTTAATTAATTAGTCTTTATTGATTGATTGTTTATCAACTAATTGATATATCAAAAGTTCACAATTAATTTTAAAAATTATGTCATAACGTTTACAAAATTTATTATTAAAACATGTCTAACGTTTACAAAATTTATTATCGATTATTGGGCATATATGCAATAAATTGTTTAAATGACTTATCAACAATTTTATCAAATAGTTAAAAAAAAGTAACGAAAAAAATAACAACTAAAAAACATAAAACTTTTATTTATACATATTATATACGCTTTGTATTACAATTAGTGTTGATTCGCATGATTTGCACGTCGTTGTCTTCCTCCATCTCGATCACTTGCATGCTTAAACCAGT
>QPEY01000123.1:525245-554778 GCA_014706445.1 Hydra viridissima
ATATTTAAATTTACATAAAATTATTATCACAAATGATTGTTTTACTAGCCACTACTATTATTTTGTCCACAACTGTATATAAAAAAACCTATTTCGGAATTTTTTCCAGGGGGATTTTTTCTCAGGGGGTTTTTTCCTGATGCCATCTGAATTTCATACGTTTTGGACATATTCGAAAAGTTAAATCTTCCAGCCTAAGAGTAGTAAAATGTTCCCATGCTCGGCCAGAAGTTTAATTTTTTTTTAGACGAGTTGGCTCTAAGAATGGCTTTCATAGTAAAAAAGATATTATTCCTGCGCTAGGAATGGTTTTAATTGCCAATATGAGCATGGTCCGGAGTCGATTATTGATGTTTTTAAGGTGGGCAGGGAAGAAAGATCTAGATTAATCAATCAGCATGGTTTTTAACTTCGTTGCGGAAAGTTCTAGAACATTTAATGACGTTGTGGATTTAATAGTTTTAATAGCTTTTATCAGTGAAAACCAAAGAATTGTAAACATGTGTTTTCAGTTATTTATGGCGGTTTTTGAAGGATAATTTAAGAAAAGTATAAAGTATAAATGAAGGAGAAAATTTGTAAAAGAGAGTTTTAGTTGGGAGAGAGAAGATTATTGCCATTTATTGATTTCTTGGTTGCGAGAAAAAACTACCACGGTTGTTCAACTCATTTGGGAATACTTTACCATTGATGAGGACTCTATTGAATGGATTGACACAAAGAGTGGAAAGAGGAAGAGTTATGATTCCAAATGTATTCTGTGTCCAGGCATCAGAAAATCACTTAAATGTACCCATGGAAGCACTACTGGTATCGGAGGACATTTAGAGTAAGTATTTAAAATAATAAATTGTATTTTGTTAAGAAACAAATATTTTGTAAATGTAGTTATTGCTGTAATTACGAGTTTTCGCTGTAAATACGAGATCGCTGTAAATAACTTATAGTTTTAAAATATAATGTGGTTAAAGAAGGAAGGCCAATAGTTGTAGACTGAAATTTTGTAGAAGTGCAGTATTAAACTAAGCGAATATTTAGTTCATTTTATTAAAATTACCAAAACAAACCGTAAAACCGAAATTTTACTGTAATTATGGGTAATTCACGTTTTGCAGTAAAATATCGCATTTATAGCGCCATCTGTAAATGACTGTAATTTCATATGTTTAACTTTTTTTTTTTAGTTTTTTTTTTTTTTTTGCAGATCTTAGCATCCAAAACAATTTGCTGAGGTGAAAGCTAAAACTTGTGCCCTGAGCAAGATACTGGAAGCTGATAAGGAGGAAGCAAGGAAACAAAAAGAAATATCAGGTCTAAGAAGAGGGTTCTTTCCCCCATGTGAGAAATAGTTTATAAAGGAGTCACCTTTATAAACTATTTCTCACATCGGAATTTACGCAATTTCCGATGGCGGGATGCTCTATAACCATCACCACCATTGACTAGTGCTTTTCTCCCCTCCGAGTTTAAAAAACATTTGAAGTCATGATATATTTGTTCTAATAGTTCAAACCGGTCTGCTGAGAGTTCACCAATAGTAAGGGCTCGTGACATACCCTCCTGGAGATAAACGACTGTCCTCACATTGGACGTATAAAGCATATGATATTTTTTGGCAGAGGAGGCGTATTAGCTCTGTATTAACGTTAGGATTGAGAAAATAACACCAAATGAAGCTCCGCAGGCTGGAAGACTAACATCGACAATAGCGTCAATGCCACTAGTTGCTAGTTTAAAATGAATCCATTTTCGAATTCATTCGCATCAATTTATATAATGTTAATCCAGGAGAGAACTGTTTTTATATCCAAGAGTATGGTTCCTTATGAGCACAAGTGCGATCTGGTGCACCTGCATCCATCATTCTTTATTACTTATTAACTAATATTAGTTCTGATTAATGCTAGCGAGGCATCTTCGTGACGAATTTCTTTGTGATGTCTGGGAAAAGCTGTTTAAAACCCAATTGTGTAATTCATTCTGTTTGGTATTTTCGACATGGCTTTTTGTAGTGGGTTTCGTTAAAATAACAGAAAACTTCCAACACCCTTTTTAGCTGTCAGCGATGTTGTAACGCTCGCAAATATCATTATAACCCATTGTTACCTCTTAATATCTGCATTTTAATACCGAAATTGCAATTTTAATAGTACCGAAAATAAATTATCAAAAGATTTTTTACGTTTTTTAAAATAGCGTATTGTGTATATATTTACTTTTTTCATAAGTATAACATTCTACTTCAGTAATATTTTAACATACCGCTATACTTTCAACTGATTCAATTATCTTATATACCATAGCTATTTTCAGTTTTGACGATTGTGCGTAATTGCGATAAATACGAAACTGCGTCTTACTACCTCCAGAGCTCCACTTAATTTAATGTGGATTTATATCACCATTTTGGTTTAACTCTCTTAATATAAGTTTTTTTTGATAAAGCTCTTTTAAAGATCAAATATTTGTTGCTTAATATAGCAATTTAATTCTGGTTCGCAAAGAAAACCGTTAAAATCTGTTATTGGTATTTGAAGGGGAAATGTTTTTGGAAAAGTTGATTTTTTTTTTTACTTTACTCAAAAGTATGGCAATAAGTTGTAATAGATGTTGACATAAGCTGGCACATAAAAAAGAGATATTCCTCGTTGCAGTTTACGCGCATTTGCAAACACTAAGTAACAGAGAAAACACAACTCAAAAACTTTTTTTAAGACGAGCTAGGTAAATACATGATCCATGATTGTTCTACAATATATTAGATGCTCAAGCTATTTATAAATGTAAACTCCAATGTTAAAAATGTTAACTCCAATTATCAAAATTACCAAAAAATTTTTCTGAGTTTTTGCACAAGCATTATTCGTTGTTAATTTTTTTATTAAACTGGAAGCTAAGTAAAAAATAGTGGCAGGGTTGGGTTACTCTAAGTACTTGCTTAGGTACCAAGCAAATTAGAGAGCCTAGAATATTCCTGAAGTGGTACTCGCTCTGTCAGTACTTCAATAATAGAATTAACCTTAAGCATTATTAACTTATATTAATATCTACGTTCGTGTTTCATATTTATGAACCATTATTTGTTTTAAATTATACTCCAATAAACTCCAATATTGAAAATTCCAGCTTCGTAGAAAAACTTTTTGGTATTACGGCATAACGCGGGTTTCAAAACATTGACCACCAAATCTCAAGCTTTATTGTTTTATTTTCATTTTCAGTCAAGTTCACAAAAACCCTTATGTCATGGTGTTCCTGATAGTTAATGAGTGAATGATGTTGTTTCTATAAAATATGTCAATAGAAAATATTATTTATTGATTGTTTAGCATTAAATTTATTTTATTGTATAACATTTTATTTAATTGTAAACATTAAAGTTATTTTATTATTTATTGGTTGTATAGCATTAAATTTATCTAGATTAATTATAACAAAATAAAAACTAAAACTGAAAAGAAAGAAAGAAGCCACACATGACTAAATTAGTTATTGTTAAAAGTCTGGCAAAATCACTTACCATTAATGACATCATTTTCTTTCTTTTTCAACGCAACCGATTGAAATGAGTTTGGTTTTAAGAACTCAGGTATACATGAGTACAACTCACTCCGAGCTAACGGATTGAGAACAATTAGACACACAAACAAAAACAGTCCCTGCAAGCTGTTAAACACGCAGAAAAGCCATTGAAACACTATTGTAGCTTTTCCTAAAAAGGCAAACTTTACAGTTACTAGTCTCATATTAACGCGGTAAATAACAGAGCAGCTGATTTGCCGACCTCTTACCTTAATGCAAGTTAAGTCTTTGTTCGTTCTAATGCTTAGAAACTTTAAAACAGAAAACTAAAGTTCAAAATCAACATTCAGGTTATGGATTGCGTACCTACAGCAAGTACAGCGAATGTCCACGAAGTTCCCAATAAGCAGGAAAATATGAACGCGTTGTGGACAGACTTTCGGATATTAGATAGCATTCCTTCTTTTTTAGCATTTATAAGTAGGTCAGACTTGGGTCTTAATATTGTTATCATCACAAAGGAAAGAACAGCTAAGTTTATTAGCATGATACAGGCTGCCGGTAACAGCAAACCAAAGTAAAACGGATAACCATTGACAGTGCAACTAAAACAAAAAACTGCTGAATTTAATGTCTTAAGAACGATTCGATTAGTTCAAAACAAGACGTTTAGAATAAGAGGCTTTTAAACCTTGAAAACCTCTACTGAAAAATTGCAGCATATGGTTTTTTTAGCACTTCCTTATCACCTAAATTTAGGGTGTATAATTTAAAACTAATCTTTTTTTTTTTCTTTGTAAATCTATCCATTATATGAAATATTTATTAGTACAAAATGTTCATAAAGTGACAGTAGGCCTAATATTTTTTTTACTGTGGTACTAAAAAAAATTTAAATTAAATTTATTTAATTCATATAAGCACATGTAAATTTAGATTCAGAAAAAAAATATGCAAGAGCTAATAAACATTTTTTCTTTTTTTTTTTATCATCAGAACATCTTTTTTTGTGTCTGATCAGTCATCAAATCACACTCTTTTCCCCCTCTTTCCCTCTTCTCAACCCTTTTTTTTTAATGTAAATTTGATTTTAAATATTCAAAGCTAGATTCAAAAAGTACATTTTCAACAAAGATTACTCGAAACCAAATTATGATCATTTATGTTATTTTCCAGTACACAGAATTTCTGGACTGATAACATAATAAAAGAATAAATGAAGCATTTTCTCAAATTGAGCGAGTTTACTTACAACTTTTCATTCCCAAGAGAACCTTTATGCAAAGCTCCAATATATCCAACAATCAAGAGTGGTGCACCTTCAAAAAAAATAACTGTGAAGTACATAAGAGAGCTGGTATATTTCTGATTTCAAATTTAAGTTTATATGCATGTATACAACTGAGAATCAAGGTATATTAAAATTTCCTTCTCACTTATTCAACAATCAGACATTTGATCACCAACTCTACTTTATTGTTTTTACCAAAACAGAGCAGAAAATTGCTTTTTTCAAGTGAGTTATTCAGTGAGTTATTTAGCATAAATTAGAAGATTAATAACATATTTTTTAAAAGTAAAATGATTTAGTAACTCTTACCCCAAGCGAACATTGAAGATCTTAACAAAAAAGATCTAGATCCTAATTTTCTTATTACAGTAACTTTCATATAAAGATTTACGCCTTCAACAGCCATCCAGCAAAATGTAGTTAAAATAAAGTATTGCAGACCTGCTGCAACATATTTACATTTACTATCTGAAAATCTACGCCGTTCAGCTGCTGTAAGAAATAATATATGCAAAGCCATCAGCGAAAGGCACAAGAAGACATGAATTTTTTTTGTACGTTCCTGAATGAGTTTTCTTTGAAAAAACAAAATGAAAAATGTTTAAGTGTATACAAAGCAAAACAAGCATGCATGCATATAAATATATGTGTGTGTGTGTCTATATATACATATATATATATATATATATATATATATATATATATATATATATATATATATATATATATATATATATATATATATATATATATATATTAAAAGTGCAAAATATTAATATTGGTATTGAATAAACTGTAAATAAACATACAAAAATAAACCACCACCTTCGCATCAAGAGAATTACCACTGTGAGAAATAGAGCCACTAAAGAAATAAAACATCCAATCCAACTCACAATTTGCAATTCTAAAGGATTATTACCAGTTTGGGAGGTATCCATTATAAGTGCAAAATTTGTGAGGTGGTTACAATGGCACAAAACATTTTCAGCTGATTCTTCTTCCTTATAGCATCCATTATTTGACCAAGCATCTAAACAGTTACATTTTATGATTCTAATATATCTTTACTTTTATTCTACTGCAGAACAAGAAACACAGCTAATGCCTTGGAATAAAAAAATACAAAGTAACTGTACCAATGGTAGAGTTCCAGAAGAAACAGTTAAAAGACCCCCTAAAATCTTGAAAGAGTGGTTTTTTAAATACAATTGAAATAGGCTCAGTTAGGTTATTTATGGTTTGACCCACAACATTGACAGAAACTACAACACTTGTTATGACACTTCTGTTTGATCCAGAATTCCAAACATTTATCGATTCATTTTTATTTAGAAAGAAATAAGGCAATCGATACACCACTGCAGAAACAATACCCCAATGGTGAAGTGCTGTCTTTGGTATATAAATTGAAGTAAGAATATCTTCATCTACAAAAAATAATATATGTAAAAGAAGGGTAAATATTTTTGCATTTTTAAACTAATACCAAAACTATTTAGTCATCATCAAGTTTAAATTCAGAAATATTTTTATCTTATAGTTCACAGTCACTGTTAAATGGTGCTTACCTATAAATGTTACTTCTCCATAGGCTATTGATATATTCATTTCTGTATTTGACTTATTAAATGCAACAACAGTTACCCCTGTTTGATTTGCTATCTTCATGATCATTCCAACATTCTCCTTCAAGACAGAGACCTCATTGCCCTTTTTAACCAAATCAGTGAAGTCTGCAGCTACAGCACCAACAACAGTCATAACTTTGTTTGATGAATTATCAGAAATCTGGGCTTTTACAACTAAGGATTGATTGACGCCCAAAACTATACTTACTAAACTTAAAACATTTTCAAGCACCTAAAGTCACAAAAGTAAAAAAAAAATTTCTTTGTAATTTAATAAAAGATCTGCAGTGGGTAAAAAAAAAATTATTGCAATTTATTAAGTAAATTTATCAGAAAAAGTTGACAAAAAAAGGCAGCTTACTAATCGCTACATTTATTACATGCTCATTTTACTACTTTACATGTATAATAAATAATTTTATTATCTATGAACTTCTTTTTAAGAATTCTGCTCATAAATTTAATTGTGATAAAAAATAAGATTTTCATAGTTATGTTTGTATCAAATGTTCAAAATATTTTATGAGCAGCAGTCATCATAACTACTTTTTACATAAAGAAGCAGGTGACCAAAATGTTTTCCATTAGTAAATTTCTAATATCATTTCTATGAGCTTTGATTGATTTTGGTAGATTTTTGTGCAAGAAACTTTGGAAAAACAAACCTTTTTTCCAACAATATAAATTCAGTATTTGACATTCACATAAATCAAAAATATCTCTGCAATTGCTCAAAATTAGATTTTTATAAATAATGTAAATGCTTAAATTGTTCTCATTAAAAAATTTATCTTGAAGTAACACTAGTTGTTTCAAGCTTCCCATACTAAAAATTTTAACCAAAACAAATGGATAAAAATCTTACTTTTTTTGAGGCAGAAAAGCTTTCTTGAGCTGACAAAATTTTAAAAATTATATCTGCTGTGAGAGAAACATCATAATGTGTACTGAGCAGTAAACTACTTGTCAACAGCTCAGCTGCAATCTTAATCTTTTCCTCAATCTTTTCCTCAATCTTTTCCACATAAGTTATTGTAGTTTCTTGTTGAGTGGTTTGAGATGACTAAAGAAAAACACATACATATACACATCAATTATCTGACATTAACTGCTTTTGTTCATAGGAATAACACCTTGTTATTTTTTCAAAACTATTATGAAGTGTTTCAATGAAAATAAACTTTTCACATTTAAATCCCTAACTTTTAAAGAACTATGACTTATAAAATCCTCTTTCCCATTAATAATTCTTTTGAAATTGGATTATAAACAAACTTTCAATTAAACATTTTTGAAAACAAAAGATTTATTTCTACTTAACTTTATTTGAAAGCATCAATTGCAATTACATTTCTAGGCTTTTTCACAAAGGTTCAGTTTGAGGAAGGACATAGGTTGAAAAGAAATTGAAGCAGTTCAATTATAAAGAAAGTATTCCAAGACCATCTCTTACGACTTATTTGTGAGATCTGCTACTGAATATTGATGTCTGTGAGATGATTATGCTCAGGTCAACAATTCTGCATCATTCCTAGGAGCAACTTTGGGGTAGGCCAGCTTTGCAGTGGTTCATCATGAGATGATGAGAAGCAGGCAAAAAATTAGTCCCAAGATTTAAAAGATCTATGCTAAAATCTTGCACAATGCTGAGAAATCTAAGAAAAGCCCACCTGCTCCACAATAATAACAGATCACAAAGAAGACCAAACTGAATTTGATGGAGCTAGAATGGGAAGTTTTATTTCAGCATCTATGTTTGCCAGACATTTTTGAAGAACTTGAAGACATATTTGCCCAAGGATTGTCATTTATTCAAAACCATGAGCAACTTTATGAATTACAAAAAACTTCATAATAAGCATGAACTGAAAATGGAGATTTCTAACCTCCTAAAATAGATAAATTTGTGAGAGGCATTGATTCTGATAGATATATCCACACATGTATGTGTCAGTGAGTACCTGTATGAATGAAGCTATATTTATTTAAAAAGTTCTTGTTTTCATGAACATACAGGACACATAATGAATATCTGATTCAAAATTGCCTGACTTATCTTGTAAGAAAAGATAACATATATTCCTCTGGCCATGCTCCTGCAACATTTTATTTATATGTTATATATGGAAAAAAATCAATGACTTTTCTAAGTTTTCTCCTGACTTGATAAAAGTCATTTTAAGGTTTCACAGGCTTTTTACAAACCATGATACTTGTAATAAGTTTAAGCATGCAATTATTTATTGTAACCTCTTAAAATGTGAACAATAAAAATAAAAACACATACTTCATTTAAAGCAATCAACTTCTGAGTGACTGCAGATTGACACTTTAGAAGATCCAATTCCCACAAAGCTCCCACTTCTTTATGTAAATCAAACAGTTTGATCATAATTTTATAAAAATAAAGAAATTGCTTTTAATAATAGCTAAAGTAGATGGGTTTAACTCCACTTAAACTTAGTAGAAAAATTTCTCATTTTGGATTTTATTTTACCTCTTTGATGAGTTTTCAGGGTTTTTTTAAGTAACTTACCAGTATTTAAAGGTCTACTATAAATATCATCTGAAACTTTAGAATTTAAAATCTGTTCCAATGATCTGCATATATTGCTTCCCATCAATAAAGTAATGTTTTCATAAAGAATTTGAAGTTTGATATCTTTAAAAGAACTGAAATAATATTAAAAACTGAATGAAACTTTTGTCCAAAATAAGTTATAAAAAAACAACAGAAAATAAAACTTTTTTTCACCTAATATTTGCTATAGCAACTCTTGATTTTGGCTTAAAACTCTCCTGGCTGAACATTTTATCCAACTCATACATTAGATTGGAAATCTGAAAAAGAAAAAAAAAA
This sequence comes from Hydra viridissima, assembly GCA_014706445.1. Lineage (NCBI taxonomy): Eukaryota > Metazoa > Cnidaria > Hydrozoa > Anthoathecata > Hydridae > Hydra > Hydra viridissima. The sequence goes on from QPEY01000123.1 coordinate 534,550, forward strand.
GAATATACTGTGGTGTGACCTAACAAAGTTCTAGGCTTTAAGAAAGTCCTAACTTAAGAAATGACAAATTTCATATATATAAAATAAACATTTAGAGAAAAAAATTTAGTAATTTTAACTAAATTTCTGGTTAGTTAAAATAATTAAAAATGTTATGCTGTGGTCACACCACAGCATAACATTTTTAAAATACTCAGAAATAAATAGAAAAAAGGCAGCAAAGAATTACTGAAGGCTCTTATAATCTTTGACTGTGAAAATTTCAAATAAAATACAGTATTTTTTGATTGAATGAGAAAACACTACTCCTTGAGGTGTTATTTATTAAATTGAACATCCATTTTGTTTGAATACAAACTTGATTCAAAAAAACAAATTTTTTTACAACAATCTTTGTTAAGTGGGCTTATGTTTAAAAGACATAAATGTTTAATGGAAAGTGGCTTTAAGCTTATACTTATTATTTTCATAGATGATGTCTTAATAAAATAACACCCCTTATAGACATGTAGATTGGATACTAGGGCTGATGCTACTGAACCTATGAATTTTGTAAAACTACCAATTTTGTGAAAACATAAAAAATGTCATAAACATATTGAAAACCTAAAATTTACTACGAAAAAATCTTCAGCTAAAATACTACAATACCTTTGTAATTATAAAAGAAAATCACAAAATTTTAATAACTACATTAGTTCTACTTGCTATTCCATGCAAGATATCATGTTTTTATTAACTAAAAGAAAAAACTAATTTTACAAATTATTATTGAAAATTCTACAAACTAACAAATTATTATTGAAATTAATATCTGTTTGTTAACCATTTTCATTTAAAGAAGAAAATAAAAATTAAATACTTTAAATAATCTAAAATTTAAAAACTTTATCTTTGCTATGGTTTAAATTTTGGTTAAAAATGGATAAAAAACAATAAATAAATTTAGGAAACAAAAAAGAAAAAAAAAACATAGTAATAATAACTATTAATACTATGCACATCAAAATACCTGCACGCAATCTCTTGCCAGAAACAACAGAAGTTTTAAATTGCTTAAGTCAATTGTAAACACCTTAAATGATCTTAAAATGATCTTCCATTTAAAGAATGAAAATTTTGACTAATGACTTAATTATTGCAAAAATAATATTTGAAAAATTAATTTTTCAAGTAGACTCTTAACATGTTTATTTTTTACTAAACATATAACTTTAAATGATTAACAAAATAGCATTTCCAAATAAAGTTATCTTCAACTTTTCTTAATATTCTATGAAACACAAACATAATTTATGCAAAAAAAAATTTTGATCTATGTTTTAAGTTATCACTTTAATTTTGTGGAAAACTTTCTTTTTCAGAAGAACAAAATTTCATTATTTCCATTAAGACCTGAATAGCTGAAGTATTTTTCATCTTCAATGAAGAAAGTTTCAGAAACTTTGACTTCTTGATGAAATTTTAGGGCTTTAAGTGGCATTTGCTTGAGAATTTTCAAATTTTCTTCAATTAAACATTTTGATAGCCAACTGTTTTTGTCTGATGCTAACATGGTGTTTATTTAAATTGTTCAATATCTGTTGCTGCTTTAAAAGATTTTTAAAAAATATTTTTTAAGAAATCTTTTTCAGCAAAAAATATAAAAAAAAAACATATTGTGCTAAAGTTTTTTGACCACCTATTTACAAAACCTAATCTTTTAAACAATCAGTGAAAAAACTTATTTTTACTTTTTTCATTAGCTTGGTACTGCCAAATGATAAGGATGTTGGCTTTAGGTCCACCATTATTTCTAAACATCAACATTAATTAAATTTTATTTTTAGTTTATGGCACAAAAACAATTCAATCAAAGTTAAACTTATGTGTACATTGTTTATGCATGTATACAGATGCTTATTCATATAGCCAGAACATATACCTAAATATGTATATTCAATGTATGTAATTTTGGAAGGTGCAAAAAATACATATATTGCTTGAAAAAGTACCAGCGACAATTTCTTATATTACAAATATATATATATATATATTAGGGAAAAAAAATTAATTGCTTTGGTAAATTCTATTAGAGCGTAAATGTTTATGAGAATCTGAACCAGCAATTCTCAAAAAGAACTAATAAGATTGTCTCCTAAAGTCCTTGATGCTCAACTTGACAAATTCAAGGAGAACTTCAAGGTTTAATCAAAGGAGAAAGGCGAGCAATTAACCAGAATTTACTGGACTTTGAACATCTGTACCAAGGATAGAATATGGAAAGCATGACAGGGAACTATGTGTGGAGGTCTATTCCATAAACCAATTTGCAGTTGATTATAGTAATGGCTACATTAAAGATAAAAAGTATTGTTTATAATAAAACTTTTATTTTAATCCAAGCCCAGAAAACAAATTATAAAAACAATGATTATGCAAACACTTGAAAAGATATGTAAATACTTGAAAACTGTAAAAAAATAACCTGTTATGGCATCAGACTTTTGTTCTGTAAATACCACTGTTAAATTTTTACTTTTTTGTCCGTCTACAAAACTTAGCTGATGATGTTGTGTACATGAACTTGTCAGATAAACTCTAACACCAAGAATATTAGCCTCATTTTTCAATGACGAAACACTGGCAGCAGTAACATTTTCTATGCAAACTTTATGAACAACAGTGTGATTTACATCAAACCATTCAACATTATGAGCCAAAGTACAATGGGCATATAGTATAGCTTCCCAACTCACAATCACAGTCTCATTTAGTAAAAATATCTCCAATGTTTTTACTTTTGCTGTAAGAAAAAAATTTAAGCCAGTGAAAAAAAAATATGAAAATTAAAGTTTCTGGAAGCTTTAATTTTCCTCCATGAAAATCAAATTAAATACTAGTATAAAAGTAAGCTAACAATCAGAGAATTAAATATATGTAGATGCTTAGAGTTCAGCAAAAAAGAAAAAAAAAAAAGCATTATTGAACTTCATAACCAAAAACTGAAAGGTCTGAACAAATTATCAGTAAATATACTGCTAATAGTTAAGACCAATCAATAAACTTACGGAGCACTATTGCAGTTGTACTTTGAGTAACAGTTGAAAACATCCCAACCAATTTGTGAACCAAAGTTCTCCCACAAACTGAGACATCAAGAGGACCAATTTGGTAAACATATTTGTAACTGTTGTTTCCTATACTACTGGAACTGGTTAAACTTATTGCCTTTTCTCCGAACAGTAATACACTTACAGGCTTAGGTACACCAATACCAATCAATGAATATGTACTTCGGGAACCTTCAGCAATTTCAAGTTCAGCATTGAATAATGTCATCACTTTAGGGTCAACTAAGTAATTTCACAGAAAATAGAAAATAGAAATCTTTTTTTTGAAAAATATACAAAATGTAATATATTTTTTAGGTTAAAATAACCAAAAAATTGTTTGCAGATTGTTTATCAAATGCAAAATATTATTGCATTCTCTTTAATAGAAAAACCAAAGCAAATGTATTTGGAAAAGGAAGTTGTATATATCTTTTTCTTGACAGCAATCCTACAGTAAAAACTTAAGGATTGAAGACAAAGCATCAGCTGACAATGGAACTAACAATAAAAGATGCAATTAGAATCTATGTCTTCATTCAAACTGTACTATCTTTTATGAAAAAAAAAACTTTAGAAAGTTAATGAAGTTAAATAAAAATAGCAGAAGCATACAATCAATCAATTCCTCAGCCAACTAAGCTAATAAAAGTCGATTGCTTGACTTAAGCATTAAGCATAGAGAATTGTTCTTGAAAACCATTCAAAACAGAAAAGCTGAAAGTGTGTGTAAATGAAAAGAAAATAGTCCTCCTATCTTTAGAAATTAATCTCTGTGTCTACAGCCCTTTATGTTGCTTTTTCTTAAAAATCAAATCAGTGATAAATCACTTAGCTGAGCACATTTTTTGTAAAAAAGACTGTGTGGACAATTTAAAGGTAAAAACGTTTTTAAATGTTTATAGTAAAAAATTAGTTACTTATAAAAAAAAACAAAGAGTAACCCTGAAAAGTAAGATTTTAAAATACCATCACTGCAAAACAGCAGATCAAATTCAAAATAACTTGACAGAAGTGGTTGTAGAAATGTCAGAAAAAAAAGATTTTGATTGAAAATTAAGATTTGATTTTTCAACCTCCAAGCATTACCTATTTTGAAGCACACTTCTTATGTCACTTCATTTCAAGGTACAATTGTTTTTGATTTTTATTGATTATGTTTATAACTAAAAATATTAATAACTCAACACTTAAGTACATGTAAAAAAAAAAAGTAATCTATTTGGGTATATCAAGTCAAAACTTACCACTGCATTACGTTCTTTTTTTCTAATAATTATTGTGCTTTATCAATCAAAGCCTTATAAATAATGTTATCATATTTATTGCTGTTAATTATGTATTGAATACAGATTTGAAAAGGACTGACCTGAAACTTTTTTGCAAATATATGACGTTACAGTATCACAAGAAGATGTTAACCAATAGCCTTTGTTTATCAATACACAGTTGCAGTTGTCACATCCCCTAGGTTCATTAATTCTCCAGTTGCTTAATGTTTCATTTAAAATCAGTCCTCCAAACCAAATAAAACTTGTGTGATTCTTAAATAATCCAATCCAGAAGTCCTAAAAACCCAAATACTAATTAATGAAACAAAAGTGTCAAAGAGTTTTCTGCACATAAAATATAATTATTGCATCTCTGCTGAACACAGAGCAGGAAAGTGACCTCTGTTTTGTTGGCAAGCTTAGTTGTTAAAAAATACTGCTCTTCTTTGCTGTCAATAACAAGTAAATTGCTGTAGTTTTCCTCACAATCTGACTGAGCTTCATCTGGAGATGCATATATGCGAGTATTTATATCATAGCATGATTTACCCCATGTAATCCAACCAGGTTCACAGATTGGTGATTCTAAGGAAGTCATCATGTTTAAATACAAAAAAGGGTATAAAATGAGAGAAATGGACAAGTGACAAAAAAAGAAAAAAAAACATAATTCAAGATTATTTTTTACTTCTGAAGTTGAATTATGTTTTTTTAAAAAAAACTCACCATCAGTATTATTCAGCAAAGTAGGACTGTTTGTATCTTGTGGAAACAATCCTAGTTATTTTACAAAAAAAATTTATATTAAAAAACTGATCATACATTGGCAAACACCTAAATGATATATCCAATATAAATTATTTTTTAAAAAATTTATTTGCATTCAAAATTTTATGTAAACAATATTGGAAAAAGCATTAGATTTCATCGAAACAAATTTTTTAATTTTAAAAAAATAACCATGGATTAATGGAACTAATAAAATCTATAACTATCAAATAAAAGATTGGTTTAACAAGCCAAAAATCTTTCATAGAGTTAAAGTTCAAATTTGTTAAAGCAAAGAAATAAAATCATTCAAAAAAAATAGGACATTGGTTTTGCACTTAAGCTTAAACTCGACAATTTAAATTACTCATAACTTCAATGTTGTTGCTGAGATGAGTTTTTACTGGTTATTTTGAAACTTTTTAAAGCATTTATTAAATTTTTTTTTGACAGTCCGAACACGTTAACAAACAACTTCACTTTTAAACTTTTTTTAAAAATTACCAATAAAAACAAATACTAAAACTGTTAATAAAATTTTTAATAGTGAACATTAATAGTGACACAACATAAATCCTGGCAGTTTCTTTACTTCACAGTGAATGGCTCAGCTTAAAGGATATTCAGAGATTCTACAGAGTGCATTTATTTTTGTTTACATAAAATTTTAACATTTATTTAATATGTACCAATAACAATAATAACTTAAATAAAAAAAATGATTTTAGTATTTACCAATCTTGGCCTTCTCTTTATAGCAAACAAAACATTTATTTATCACCTGGTTACTAAACAGGCTTCAGCATAAGAATAATATTCACTTTTATTTTGATAACCCCTTTTTCGTATAAATTTCATTATAAAAACTTTACATATGATTTAAGACCCATAAAAAGGATGGAAGATAATTTTCCCAGAATAAATAGATAAAAACTTTAACTTTTGAATAAATTGGTAATTGTTAGAAACAGAATTTAAGTATTTCAATTTTGTTAAAACTGTTTTTAGCAGTAGTATGAATCTATCAGGAAAATAAACTTATGCCTAATTTGGTTTTGCAAATATGTGAAGCTTCACGATTGCAATTAAAATCATTCCATTTCCCACCAAAATATATTGCAGCACAGTCTTCTTCAAACAAATTATTTGGCTCATTGTTATCCCAATAAGTAAAATTCAGCTTGGAGCCATCGATCCATTCAAACTTGCCTTCCTCTTTTATGTCATTCAAACCTAAAGAATAATTTTTTTAAAAAAAATTAAAAATATATTATATGCACTTTGTAAGCTGCTTGTTAGAGAAAAGTTCAACCATCAGATGTCAGCAAATGGAACGCTTTTCTGTAAAACTGCAATAAATGATCAGTTAAATGATAAAAAATGATGAATTAACAGTAGTTATATTTTAGTATATTAGATTAAACTTTATACTTATTTTAATTTTAAAAATACTTACAAAGGAAAGTCAAGTTTGAAGAAAACAATTGTTAATTGTGTTTCTAAGGAGAACTAGATAGTAAGTGTAAATTAATAGAAAACTATTTAATTAAATGGAAACAAATTGATAACATGGGAAATGCTATCAGTATACATTCTAGTGTTTGGCAATATGCTTCATGTATTTTGAAAAGGTAAAACTGATACTTCTATATCAACCATGTAAATAATTCTTTCTAAAGAATGTCATTTTCAGCAAGTTTTTTTTTCAAAAGCCAGTTTTTACAAAGTTTAAGATCTATTTTTTTTTTTTTTCAATGTAAAAATGTAATATTTCCTTTGTTGTTTTCAACTTTTATGATTCTTCCAACATGGAAACAAACCATTGAAACTATTTTAAGTGAAATATTTATGGGAAAAAAATGTTTTTACAAGCAATTTTTAAAAAGTAGTGAATTAATATCTAACAAATTTTCCCTATTAAAATTTCTGTAACATCAATTACCTTTTAAATGTTTCACCTTTTACTGTTAATTTGATAAAATCATTCATTCATCGTCAATTATTATTGAAATTTATCTTATTTCTACTGATTATGTGCAGATTACATGACCATTATGCATCAGCATAAATGATGCATATACTCCAATTAAGTAGCAAATCAATAAAAAAGTGAACAGTGATTCCCAAAATTTAAGAACCTTAGAGAAATTTAGAGCAACTTCACCAAGTACCATTGATTTACTCATTACTTTCATTATGATACAAACATTTCAGGTGAAGCAAGAAAAAAATCAGAAATGCGTTCTGCCATTTTAAAATGATATTGAATTGAGACCAACAATCATTTATATTTCGCATTAAGAAATAGTTTGCCCCTACAAGCCTGACCAATCAAATGCGCATGGCATTCCATTTTAAAACAAAGTGAATCTAAATCTAAAACTAAATCTACTTTTTATACTAAAAGTGCTTGTCAAGTTATAACTGAGAAATAAAGTTACCGCAACACACAGGCTGTTACCACAACACACACAGGCTGTTAAAAATGGGAAAATTGTCTCAAAAAAATTAGGTCTTATTTTCTTAGGGATCCCATGATAAAGCACAAAGCATTAGGTCTAAAAATAATAACTTTTAACCTTCATCCCACAAAAATGAGCAGTTTTGGTAGGATAAAAGCAAAATCTCTCATTTATCATGAAAATATAAAAATGTCAGGTTTTTATTTCACATACTCTACTACTCCTTGCATATCCTTGTATGGTGTTATGAGGACTAAGTTGTCATAAAACTTTTGAGCAATGAAGCAAATTTTCATATAGCTGAAATGTAATACATAATACTTTCATAAGAAAAATGAAAAGGTGTGATATCATTCCTAAACCCCACAAACAAACATCATGAGCGCAAAATCTCATCACTGATATCAGAAGAATAAAAGGAAATCTCCCCTCTGTAAATATTTAAAAAATTTATGGCTTATGATAACTTTAAATTGGTTATTATTTTCAAGCAATATTAGGTAAGAAGGATGTTAATCTAATAGGCATGAAGAATGACTTTATTGTAAATTTACCAAAACCTTCAATGAAAGTCATAAAAACTGCATTTCTTTAAATTCACTTAGAAACATTTTGCTTAGTAAAAAAATTGTTTTTTATGCAGCCATTAGAAAAACAATAAAGATGGACAGAGAATAACTAAAAAATTAGCGCTGTAAAAGAAGAGAACTCCTTGGTCTTTTAAAAAAAATAGAATCAATTAGACAAACTCATAAATTAACTTGTTTCAAAAGATATAGGAAAAATTTTTTACTCTCTCAATTTTAACTAACCATAATTGATTTATTCAAATTTCTATTTTCCTTATGCTTTAGTATAATCTCATATTTAATATATATTAGTCTAGTTCAACATGATTTTGATTTCCTTTGATATTAAATAAATTATTTTTGTCCGAGATAATATAGCCAGGCATCCTAAATAAGGAGAACAAATATGTGAATAATTTTATTGCTGAAGTGGAAAAAAACATTAGGGTTTAAAAAGACAATTGAAAATCATGATTTTGTTAAATAATTGTAAAGAATTTTAAATCTTAAAATTTTAAAATTTTAGTTTGTTTCAGGTAGTACATTTACTGAACATTTGATTACTTCTGTAGAGTAAGCGTAAGTGTTGTGAACCATGTGGTTCATTCTAGTAATACCTAAATCGCAAAAATTATAAACAGGATTGGGTAATTTACTTTGTTTTTAACTCTTTGAAAACATGTCTCATTTAGCCTGAAAATATCTGTTTATGTTGAGATACCTAATTGGACTTGAGAAGAAATTAGAAGTGTTTATTATTGTTAAAAAACTTTCAATAGCAGTAAGTGATTCATTTTATTTACATACTTTTACAAAACTTAGTTAAAGAAAAAATATAGTAATTGCTCAATAGGTAATAGTTAAGAGGTTTTCTCAGGAGAGTAATATTGTCAAATTGTGAACATCAAAAAGTTTAAAATAAATTAATCTATAACATTTTAAAATGAATATTAGCTGCTTAAAGAAAGCACAAACTATAAGAAGAATGAGGTTCAAACTGTTTGAACTTGCTAGCCAATTTTAACCAGTTAAAAAAATTTGATTTCTCTAAATCTTCAAAATACTTCTTTGAAAAACATCACAATTAATTCAAAATTTTATGTACAAAAGAGAAAAGTGCACATTAATACTATTTTCATTTCATGTTTAAAAGTACAATTTTGAAAGTATAAAACACAAAACTAACAACAGTAGGTGCCTCATAGGCTAAATTTAAAATTTGAAAACTGCAGATCCTCATGCATCAAACTTATTTTATTTATACAAATTATTTCTTTAACTGAAACTAATTTATTATAATGATGATTTGGAATAGTTGAAACTGATGTAATGACTTATTATAGAGAAAATAACAAACTCAGAAAGAAAATCTAACAACTTTTTACATTATTACAAAAATCTCGTTAAAAAGGGCATAACTTGTTTATTTACCAGAACAGATGCACGTACCAAACAGATGCATGCAATAAGCAGATGCAAGTCCAAGTTTCTTGATGCACAGTTTTTATTTAAATGCCAAAAACCTTCAATCAGGGGACATCATCAGGAACATCATCAGGAACAAAATTATTGTGTTTCTCATTAAGTTAAACAACCATACTTGGTTGTGTAACTTGATGAGAAACACATTTCACAACTTTCATGAGATTTAGTATAAATATTTACATGAAAAACAATCAGCTGTTAGAGGAATGAATCTCTTCTGAATTATGAGATCTCTTAAAGCAAAATAAGGTTTAGAAAACCTTGTGGGAAAATGCCAGCAAGATAGAAAATGCAAAATTGGCTTAAAACATTTATGTTAGCCAATATTTTACTTTAGCCAGGGTTTATGCAACATCAGAAGAGTGGAAGGTCCAATTGTTGGTAAGTGGAGTGTTTGCCAAAGTGAAATACAAATCACTGACAGAGATCCAAGATTTTTCTTTAAAAGACATCCTATAACACCAAATGTACATTCATTTCTGGTTACCTGTTTGCAGTGGGATCTTTTTCTTTTTAGAGTTGAATGGTAGTTTTTTGTCAATGTTTAGACAAGGTTTAAAAGCAATAAAGAATTGTGCAACTATTAAATCAAGCTAAATACAGCATGTTTTCTTGTCCTAAAAGCATGCAAAAAGCTATATAAACCATATTTTATGGATTAATTGAAAAGATTCTGCAGCATAATTTTCTAAAATCACCAATATTACATTAAAACTTAAAGTGCTTTAGAGATACAAATTAGATTATAAATGAATCCAATCTTTAACAACAATTACAACTAAATTATTTGTAACATTGAAAAACTCATAAATATAAATTTGAGAAACATTAAAACTTTACAACTTTAAAAAATGATGACAATTACATTACAAAAAAAAAAAAAATAGAAATTTTCAAATCACATATTCAAAAAAACAACATTCTGTTACTTTCAAAACATAACATTACCTGGAATTCACATTAGTTTTCATTCCCAAATTTTTACAAACTGCTTTGTTGCTTATCTTGGTGATAATTTACTTCAAGAAAAAGTTGTTTATTAAAGTTTCATTTGTTTATCAATTCATGATAATATTCATGATACTTTTTATGTGTAACAAATTTCTGAAGCATTATGAATGTAACATTAAACAAAAATTAAATAAAAAATATTCTATTGTGCTAAATCATTTTAATAAGGATATTAATGCAACAAAATATTTTAAACTAATGCTAAAATAGTAGAGACAAGGCTGGTAACCAGAAAACATAAAATCTTGCATAATGATTGCATAATAGCTGTTTCTGATCTATAAATGTTTATTTTAAAGTTAATGTTTGTGGATTGAAGCACTTAATAATGCTTTTATTTGTTAACACTATATTCATTGAAATCATCAAATACACATACAAATATATATAAAAATAGAAGATCTATGCATACCAATCCAAAAGATCCGCCTGTTGGCAGAAGTTATTTGCTGCAAAATAAAATTATTTTCTGCTTCACTTGTTATAATGACTAAATCACCACCAAACTTTTGACAATAAGTTCGTGCATCAGCCAAAGCATATCCTTGTGCCTCTTTGTTAAAAAGATAGCAAGAGTCATTAAATTCTTGCCAACCAGCAATGCAACTATCACTGAAGGTCACTAATGAAATAAGAAATAAAACCTTAAAATTATTTAACTTGAGTTAAAAATATGACATAAAAAATAACCAGTTATATACAATGGCCACAAAAAAGGAACCTGCGTTTTAATTGAACTAAAATTGGAAAAAGAATTCTCATGGTTTCCCTGCAGACATTACAAAACTGAAATCATGTTGAAAGCAGTTCTTTCACCATCACTACAAGCATCATTAGGTCCTAGTATTCCATTATTTAAATGATTTCAGTCTAAGATATTATTTATTTGACCAGGTAAAAGATTACTCTCAACAAGAAAAGGATCCAAGGACTGTCATAACTTCAAAACAGATAATTGAATGCTAACCTTGTGTTGATTACAAAAAGTTATTGCAACCTTCAATAATGTTGGTAGTAAGTACTCCACCAGCTGGGTTAAAATTCAATAAACCAAAACCTTATCATGGTGCACATTGGATGGGATAATATATTTAATCAAACCATTGATGTTTAAGAAACAATTTATGATACTTGCATGAGAAAGGAATAAGAAATTTATTGGTTGTCTGTGAAAATTTAAATCAAATATTTGTTTTCATAATTAGTTTAAAAACCATTGCTGGTAACTATCAGAAGAACTAATCATGGTGGCTATAAGATGAATTTAAAGATGATACAAATCCTCACAAGACCATCATATCCAGAATTCTTAAAAAAATCACAAATAGAAACTGACTCTAGCAAAGAAAAAGCTCATGAATATTTTGTAAATTCAAACACAATGTCATTTTTTAAACATACTAGGAATTTCATCATCATTTCTCAATAAAAATGTTGAGGACTGAAAGAAAGTTTCTTGAAAGCTTTCACTAAACAATAAACTAAATATTTTTATGTAAATTATGAGAAACATAATAACAAATAGGAATATTAGGCTTACTGGGGAACTTCAACTTTTAAAAAAAGTAATAATGTTTGCTGTACCTCTAAGGTGAAATGGAAACTGATAATTACTTCAGATGTTATGACCAACCACTAGGTATTGATCCTTTTACTTTAAACTTTGACTTTTTACATTTTTCTTTACGAAAAATATAAATTTGAGAAAGTATCTCACCACTTTTTTGGAAAAAAAAATTTTTATCTCATTTTTGCATCTCCCATTTATATATCTTTCCTTTATAACTTGATCAAAAGCATTAGATTTCCAATTTACATTGCTGAGCCCCAGAAAAACTTTATAAAAGTCAAAACAATTTCTTAGTTTAGTTAGGAAATTTATAAACTGTTTTAAAAGATCTAACTTAATATGGAATGTTGGAAATTGTTTTTGTTAAGTAATGGTTGTTTTTATATCATAACAAACAGAAATAGAATCTCAAAACAGTGAGATGATTGGTTAGCTGATGAAGCAAATTTAGTAGTCATTTGGGTAAATCTACAGTTAATCGGCCTAAAATAATTTCACTTTTTTGCTTTTTTGCTCTCGTTCTTTTTTGCTTTTTTGCTCTCGTTCGCGGAGATAAAAAACATTATGGAATATTTGTTAAAAGCAAATTAGTTAAGTTTTAAAATAGTTTTTTGATCTGTTATTTGTTATAGTTAAAGAATATAGGTAAATATAATAATTATTAATGCTTATGTGTTTTTAAAAGACTATGAAAACAGCCATTTAATTTATCAATTACAAAGGATACTGACAGGACACGCAAACTTTAATAATATTTACTTTTTAAAAAATGATTAAAAAAATTTATTATAACAGATAATTAAACAAGAATTAAAATAAGTTTTATCTGAGAATATTTTATTTTATATAAAAATATTTCTTATTTATCAACAAAACGCAATATTCTTGAGTTTAAAGTCAAGCGCGTTGTACTATTTTCTTTTCATCAGCAAAAGTTTATTTCCTTTTCTAAATCACTCATGCGTAGGGACAGGCAAAAAACACCGTATAAGTGCGAAAAACACCGTAATTTCCGTGTTTTCGCCTGTCCCTACTCATGCGTACATTTTTTTTATTTAAATGCACTTCTATACTCTCCACCATATTTTTAAAAGTAAAAAAGTAAAATTATTTTAGGCCGCTTAACTGTAGATTTACCCAAATTTCTGGATTTCAGCAAATTTTTTAGGAAGTTACCATTATACAAAAAACTTGAAAAAGAATAAAAAACATCAGTTACATTTAAACATTACCACCAGGCTGAATATAACTATTGAAGCTAAAATCAAACGCATTTTGATGAAAAACCTCTACAACTAAACTAAAGCTCTAAATTAAATTCAGCAGCATATAGTTCAAATAACTTTAATGAAATAAAAAAAGTTTTAATTAACCAATGATTAATTAGAGGGGCTATAATGCATATCAGATTACTCAGTTGAGAGTAGTAATCACAAAAGTAATTTATTTTAACCCTTTGCACTGGAGACTTTTTTTGTATAACCTACTAGTAACTCGAGCGCACTTTTTTTCGAGCGTGCACAAAAATAGTTGATTTCAGAAAAAAAATATTTTAAAAAAAAGTGGTAAAAGCTACATGCAAATTTTCAATAAAACGAATAGAAAAGTGTTTAAGAATTTACCATGTCGACATTGTCGCCATTCGAGTTCAAAGGGTCAATACTTAATTTTTACAAAAATGTAACCTTCTGTATTCGAGTGCAAAGGGTTTTACTTAATTTTTACATTTTTGGATATACTTCTTTATTCCTGAGTTTACATTCTATAAAAAAAAAAGCGATGTTTAAAAAACTTCATTGTAAAGAAAACAGTGACTCTTTAGTGTCTTAGGGAAAGTCTAAATAATTCTCCATAATGCTTAATAAAAAAAAATCATTTATTTTAAGTATTTTTCCCTATTCAACGTTATTTTTAGAGACTGGAACACAGTAAAAGTTAATGAGTAACTGGTTGCTTAAGAAAGTGGTATTAAGTTCTAAAAAAGGCTTAGATAAAGAAGGTAAATTAACCCAACATTTTTCATATAACTTTATACCACTCCAAATCTTTAAGAGACTGAAATTATTTTTAGTGTTGTAACCAAAACAAAAAATTGCAACTAACTTAACTAAAAAAATCGTAACTAAAATAAGCCGACTAACTTTTTAGTTTAACTAAAATTAGTCGACTAACTTCTTAGTCTAACTAAAATTAGTCGACTAACTTTTTAGTTTGCGAAAAATATATTGTTACTTTTACTCAAAAAATATTTCTTTTAAATTTTGTTATGTGTAAGTTGTGAAGTGGTTTGAGCGCCATTTTTTTAATAACAAACTACTGTTAGTTACAATTTACATCTCCAGGTTATCTTTTTCAAGGTCGATTTTCAGAGTTTTTAAAGTTTTCGGAGAAAGGTTTGCGTCATATACACCTGCAATTTTGTAATAAAACTTATCTAATTAGTCCCCCGTTATTATTAAGTACTTGTTTTAAATTTTCAATTTCTAATTAAAGTGAATTATAAAATATAAAAGACGTGTGAAATCAATTTATAAAAAAAAATGGCATCATGTTTTTGAAAAGTGTGTAATGTGCAGAAGTGTTTTCGGATTTCCTTTATATAATACCTGCAATGATTTGTTGAGAAGTAATAATACGTAATCTATTTTGCAATGACTTTTTTAAGTAGTAATACCTAATTTATTTCGTTCTATACTCATAAAAATGCAGATATTTACAATGACAACAATTAGATTGAAACAGTTAGGCAATTAATTTTTTTATTATTTTTATATTGTGTAATTGAACATATATCTTGTTCAACTCTCAATTTTGTTTTTCTTTTAAAAATTATTATTAAAATGCTGTAACTAATTATGTTTTCGGTGTAAAATATCAGCTGTTTTTGACGGAGTTGTTCTGCTAACAAAACCAATTTTTATTTAAATCAATAAAAGAAAATTTGGGGCAATACTAGGTACAAACAAAACAATTTTATTACGTAAATGTCATAAATTATATTACGTACTAAACAAAACTAAACTAAACTAAAACTAAAAAGTTAGTCGACTAAACTTAGTTAGACTAAAAAGTTAGTCGTTTTTTTCCAAACTAAACGATGATGGAATAAGCAATGAAAATTATTTGCATGCAAAAACGGTTTAAAAAGAATTTGGTTGTAAAACGTTCAGAGATTACCACGATTTGTACAACGTGTCTGATGTGCTGCTGTTAGCAGATGTCTTTGAAAATTTCAGGGACGTTTGCGTAAAAAATTACAAACTAGACCCCGCTTGGTATTACACATGCCCAGGATTGGCTTGGAACGCTTGTTTGAAAATGACAAAAATAAAATTAGAGTTGTTGAGCGATCCTGACATGCTGCTTATGTTTCAAAGAGGAATTCGTGGAGGAATCTGCATGATTTCAACCCGACTTGGAAAATCAAACAACAAATACATGGGAGATTCTTTTGATCCTTCATTCAATACTTGGACGCCAACAACTTGTACGGAAGAGCCATGAGCAAACCTCTTCCCACTTACGGTTTTGAATGGATAACTGAAGACGAACTTTTAAATTGGAAATTGATGCCTTGCATTTTGGAAGTCAATTTGGATTATCCAGAAAGTCTTCACGATGAACACAACGATTATCCTTTGGCTCCGGAAAGAATGACCATTGAAAAAGTGGAAAAACTCATGCCAAATTTGAACGACAAAAAGAATTACGTCCTTCATCGCGAAAACCTTAAATTGTATGAACGATTGGGAATGAAAATTTCAAAGGTACACAGAGGAATAAAATTTGAGGAGCGGGATTGGCTAAAAAAATACATAGACCTCAACACCACTTTGAGAACAAAAGCCACAAACGACTTTGAGAAGGATTTTTTCAAGCTGATGAACAATTCGGTGTTTGGAAAAACCATGGAAAACATTGAAAAGCGAGTGAACGTGAGACTGGTGACAAAAAGGGAAGAAGCAGTGAAATTGTCGTCCAAACCAAATTACGTCCGACACACGATTTTCGATGAAAACTTAATCGCCGTTCACATGAAAAGAACAAAGTTGTATTACAACAAATCGATTTATTTGGGAATGTCAATCTTGGATTTGAGTAAAACTTTGATGTTTGAATTTCATTACGATTACATCAAAAAAATGTATTTAAATCGGGCAAAATTGTTGATGACGGACACGGACTCGTTGATTTATGAAATAAAAACGGACGATTTTTACAAAGACATTGCTAAGGACGTGGAGAGCAAATTTGACACGAGTGAATTTGAGAAAAACCATCCAGCCATTCAAAGCGTTGGGTTTAAGGTTGGCGTAAACAAAAAAGTCTTTGGGATGTTCAAAGTCGAAACCGGAGGAGAGCAAATTGAAGAATTTGTCGGTCTGCGGTTGAATTGTACTCTTACAAAATCCATAAAAAAGAGCACAAAAAATGCAAAGGAGTGAAAAAAAATGTGGTTAAAAAATACATCACCCACGACGATTACAAAGACTGTCTTAAAACTAAAAAAGAAAAGGTAAGTAAAATGAGCGTGATCAGATCCCATTTACACGAAATTTACACGGAAGAAATAAACAAAGTCTCTCTCAGCACAGCCGACGACAAAAGAATCATTTTGGAAGATGAAATTCACACGTTGGCTAATGGTCATTACAAAAACAGATTTAACTTGATCAACTACTGGAAGTTTTTCGTTCCAGAAGACACAGATCCACAAACTGATTTTAAAAATTTACAAGAACAAGCCCCAGAGCCAGAGCCAGAGTCAGAGTCAAAAAGGTTGATCGCAGAGTGCAGAAGGTTATTCGCAGAGTCCAAAGGATTCGCTTGCGAATTTAAAAAAATTTAACAAAGTAAAAAAAATGAGTAACAAAAGGATCAATGTGGAAGGAATTATTTTGCCAAACGAGGCTTTAACCAATTTTCAATTGATAAAGGCAGCAAAAAAACTTAAATTAAAAAACTTTAGAGGCGTTTTTGTCAGAGACGAATTGCCAAAAAAGGCAATGAAAAAAAAAAGCGGGATTGTCAACACTGGGGATTCAAGCACAGAAGGATTTCATTGGGTGTGCTGGTACAAAGACGGGAATGAAAAGCTCAGCTTTGACTCTTACGCCCAACCCCCTCTCGTCGAGCTCGTCGACTATTTAAAAAGTCCCGTTTTTTACAACAGCGAAAGGGTTCAATTTGGAAACACGTCTTACTGTGGTCACTTGTGTCTTTACGTCTTGAAAAAATGTGAAGAGGGAAACAGCTTTCAAGACGTCGTCAACACCCTTTGGTGATCGCAATTGAATTTAAAAAAATTTTGTCCATTTAAAAATGATTGATAAATTCAACAGAAGCGAATTATTTCGACAATATTTCAACAGATTCAGCAAGCAATGTTTTTATTAAAACGGACGGTTCCAGCACCATCACTGCAGACATTGATTTCAATTCAAACAAAATCATTAATCTGGCAGAACCAACTAACTCACACGACGCCGCCACAAAAAATTACGTGGACACGCATTCCTCGGGAGGAACTGGCACGGTGATTGGAGCTGCAGACTTGAATTTAAATTTTTACAAAGCTATCAACTTAAACGAACCGACAAATCTTCATGATGCCGCTACAAAAAATCAGCTTGAGCATGCGCATCAAAACGGACGGGTCGAGTACGATCACGGGAGACTTGGATTTAAATTCGCACAAATTGCTCAACGTCTCTTAACGATGCAGCCACAAAAGGGTATGTCGACACTCGAGTGGCTTATTCGAGCATCAATTACTTAGACATTAACAAGTGAGCCCACTTCAGCCTCAGATTCAGCCACAAAAAATTATGTGGACAAGCATGTTTCAGGTAGAGCTTCAGTGGATACCGCTGACTTGGATTTAAATTCCCATAAACTAATCAATGTGCTTGATCCATCAAATGCGCAAGACGTTGCGACAAAAAGTTACGCGGAGGTTTTGTCACAAAAATCCAACTTTTTAGGACTTGTTCCAAATTCAAGCTTTTCATCCTTGGGGTTAAAGTCGCAAACTATAGCAGGATTGACCACCGCACCAGTCTTACGTAGACGGTCCTGGAGTTTTGAGAAGGTTATGGCTGGCCATGATTGGAACCGGAACAAACGTCTCTGGACAAGACTTTCTTCGAATATTGGCAGACGGAGAAATTAGAGTTGGGAATTATTCAATGGTCACAGACATTGATGGTGTGGACAGTGTAGCAAATACTTGCAACTTGCCCTTTTCCCCTCTCGGTGGACCGTTTTACGCCAACTCTTTGCAAGGGTGTAACGTTTTCAACACCACTTCCTTGGGAGGATAATTTACCGTCGACTTACCGTTTACAACAAACTTAACCATCCAATTGGTCAATAATAATGATGCTGCAATCACCTACTGGATTCAACCCTTCATTTCCACATTCACCTCCATCCCTCCTCTTCTCTCCTCCGTTAAATTGTACTCGAGAACGTTAAGATACTTTAACACAACTTACGGAAACGAATATGTTTTGCTAAACACCAATGGAAAAGGAAATGGTGTTTTTTTGAAATACATCAGGATGCACATCATTAGGGCCTCTGGAAACTGGTGGGAGTCTAGAGTCAGAATGTACGACGGAAATTTACCTCCAGGCAACGGAACTGTCCTGAGTTCCTGGACCTTTTACAGTGCAAACAATTACAACACTTTCCCTGGATATGACGGCTACAGCAAATGCATCTTTTCCTCATCTGGACTGGAAGATTTTTACTTGTTTTCGTGGAATGGGATAAACATAACCTCTTTTAACAACAAATCAACGGGACTGCTGTATCAGTCTAATGCTTCCATCGGCTCCACCACAACCATTTTCTTTTACAGAAATTTTGCAGAATCAGATTCCATGCCCAGCGTTGCAGCTGGCAGAAGACTCGTCGTCACGCTCAACTCTGGCGACGCGCAAGTCGGTCAATCCGGAAGCTTTTACCTTCTTCTAGGACAAGTGTATTATTACGCCTAATTCTAAACCTTTTTAAATATTATTTTGTGAAAATTTTGACTTAAATAAATTCTTGGCACATTAAAAATGAATTAAATTGAAACTCGCAAAATTAAAATCTTACGAGATGAAAACGGAAAAATTCGAAGTTTTAAAATACTGTCTCAAGATCCCATTCAAATTTTAAAAAATAAAGGAATCAAATGGCGGGAGATAGAAATTTACAAATCAATCATCCAAACAAAAAAACAACAAGACGAAAGAAAAACGCAAAAAGAAGTTTTTCGTGCAAGAAAATTTAAATACCTTTACAAAAATTAAAATTTTTCATTACGCGTTCTCACGTTATGAAAAAAATGTTTTGTCCCAGAAAATTTTTACCGCGAGGAAGAGAAAAATGATTTTGTCCCAGACCTCCCAATTCCTAGTAGTAACATGATATTTAAAGCACTGGTCAGTTAATTACTCTCAAATGGCACTAAACTTTGACATAAGACTGGCACAAGTTTTAATTATTTTTTTTGAAATTGACTATAATACATCATAATGGGTTACTAATGAGCTGAAATTCTCTTCTAACAAATTATATTAATCCATTAAAATGAAGCTGAATATATGAAAATTCTTTATAATTTTCTAAAGGAGTTTGCTATTCAAATCCACAAGACAACTGAACAGCCTTTCTTTGTATTCAGGGTGGGTTTTATCTCTCTTGTATTGTGACCAATGAAAATCTTGATGTGCAGTCTCAACAGTTTGGATTTAGGGGGTGATGCTTCGAAGTTGGATTGCCAAATAAGTGGCTTTAAATTGATCAATCTTGAAAGAAAAATCCTTTTTCTAGTACATTTCTAAAACATGAATTCACAAGCAAATTAAACTTTTTTGAAAGCTTCAATGACAGCTCTGCAAGCAAGGTTCTTTGAGTCAATATCACACCAACAACAAGGGTGCATGCTTGAGTGTGTTTGAAGTCCACATATAATGCTGACAACTTTCATGTCACATGCAATAATCA
>QPEY01000124.1:0-23907 GCA_014706445.1 Hydra viridissima
GTATTAATTTACAGGTTTCAAAATGTCAAATGATATTGAAATCATTTCCAAAGATGCTTTTTCCATTTTTTCGAGGCTTTTTGATCACAGAGCAATTTTAAAATCAGAGTGTAAATTTCTGGTCACAGAGATGGAGCAAAAAAAAAACCGCCAGATGTCAAAAACATTTTTAGATATTATAATTGCAACAGAAAAGTGTACTCAGAGAGTTCCAGAGTGTGTGGAACTGCTTGAAAATCGAATAGAAGGTATACATGGCAAAGTTATGAATGCTTCATCTGATGGTGCTGATATTCTCTCTGATAAAAGTAATAAAATTGCTGAATTACAGGAAAAATACAGACGGAAACGAGAAGATGAATGGGCAGACTTTATTATTGAAATAAATAAAGCTAAAGCGGATGTTTTGCAAAAGCATGAAATTTCTATGCAGCAGTTTAAAAAATAAAAATCTATATTTTTTAGTTATGTAATAATTCAATTTAATCTAATTTATTATGCAGCCCAATGAATACTTTATGTAATTTCTTGAAATACTTAAAATGAGACTTAAAATGAATTTGTTTACAGTTTATTTTTTATTTTATAAAATATAAAATGCATATATCTACATACATGTATTTATGTATATATAATATTTATAAAAATAATAACTTTAACATAACTTAGTACTGAATTATTAATGTTAATGCTCTGAAAAAATTCTCTGTGGAATTTGTTGTTAATTCTTCATAGCAGACAGTTCTTTGGTTAGGGTCAAAAGATTTTTTTTTTACAGAAGAAATATTAAGTTTGATTTTGATGTTTATGTAAAAGAATTTCTGTAGGAAAATTTAGACAACTGTCAGACCAGTAAGGAATTTGGACCTTCCTCAATCTGTCAACTCTGAAAAAAAAGCTTAAATTGAAAATAATTACTATAATTCCTTATTATAGTAAAAGTATTATAGTACCTAAAAAAGTGTAAACTTCTTATTAACATGTGTATTCATATTTTTACAGTAGTCAATTTAACTAAATTACAATATGAAGTTTCTTCATTTACTGCTTTTGATTGTTGGGATTGAAGAAGCTGCAGCACAAAAAAAACTTCCCTCAAGCATTTCACAACGTAAGACTAAATATTTATATATATTAATTTTTTTCACTATTTATATTAGTATCTAGAAACTATAAGGAAATCTAATCAATTTTATCTTAGTTCTTGTTTTAAAAATGCTTTTTTTAAATTTTAATTGATATTAATTTTTCTTCATTAGATCTTTACTGCCTTGGTTGCATTGCTACAATTAAAGGTAAAAATAGTTTAAAATAGTTAAATTATTTTAGAAAAATTTCAAGTTTAAAAACTATGTAAAGATTTTTTCACACTTTTCAAGTAATTCTAAAATAAAAAAAAAATAAAAAAAAATAAAATATTTCTTTTGATTTTAGAATTGGAAACTACCTTAGGGCGTCGCCACATTACAGCTGGCAATCGAGATGTTAAAGTTATGGAAGCTCTGGACAATATCTGCCAAGCCCAAAATTTTCGAGCGTATGAGTATTCTCCACCTAAAACTGTAAAAGCATGTGAGCTTTTACTGGGTAAATCCAAAAGTTTTATACATTGGAATATATTTTATATGTTATATGTTATACGTTGGAATACAAGGCTAACTTTTGTTGTGGAATAGCAACATCACCAGTTGTCTTTTACAATTAATTAGAGCTCGCTTTCCCCACAATTTTAGTCAACATTAGCGATAACTTTGCCGGATTCATTTTTTTGCTGTATGAATATTTTACTTTATATTCATTACCCTCTATCTTTTTTTCATAATGAAAAGTTTAAACTGTGATTGTCACAGCCCAATTGCAGGACTTTGATAGTTCAGAACTTTTTTCAAGTAAGTCATAAAGTAAAAAATTTGTACAAAGACATTCTAAAATAGTTTAGTAGTTTTAAAAATAAATCTATCCATGAGATAAAATTTAATGCTGGTATGATTAAGTTTGCTTATAAAAGAGAAGTGGAAATGTAAATATTAATGTCAATTTGGATACAAAAAAACCTGGTGTTCTTTAAAATTCAAAATCAAATTTACTGGAATTATGAAGCAATAAAGAATTAAATGCTAAATAGAACATTTCTTGACCTTATATTTGTGTTAGACCATTAGGGTCATATTTATGATATCTACACAAAATTGTAAAAAGCCTGACAATGTCACAGACTTTTATTGTGTAGTTTTTTATCCATAAATGCAAGCATTATCTTTTTACCCACGAAACGTTGTTGAAAGCATTTACATTTACTATTTTAGTCTATAAGCTCTTATTTGTTTCTCAAGTAAAACTGTTTTATTTCGTGCCAATATTTTTTTTAATCATCAGATTTAAGAGAGAAAATCTTAATTTGAAATTTAACTTGCTGTTAACTATGTTTTATTGCATTGAATATTTTTCTTTTGAAAATGTTACAATTAATATAAAGATTTAAAAATAGAATTCATTAGCAGATGTACATGTTTTAGTATCAAGGCCCAGGCCCTTTTGCTTCACACATCTGCTAATTTAACTTGAATTTTTTTAAGCTCTTCTCCATCTTTTTGTATTCCATCAAAAGTTATTTTCAATAAAACTTGTGTTTACATTAAAATTCTTTGGTTTCTTACTTGGTTTTTTACCCAAGCTGGTTCACTCCAAAATTGAGCTACAAAAATTGATTCAATTATATCAATTTTCTTTTTTGGTTCTTGTGTAATTATTCAACATAGATTTTAAGTAAAATATAGGATTTTGAATACTTAAGTTGTAGTGTTCATAGAAATAGTTTCCCATCATATCTTTCAAAGTCGTATAAAATTCTTGATTTTTTTTTAGAGAATCACGAGGAAGATATCGAAAAAGCTTTGTCTAACAGTAAGAAAGGAGAGAGTGTAGAGAAACTTATTTGCTATGAAATTTCTGGTGCTTGTGACGGCGTAGATATAAAAGAAAAGCAGAAAAGATCTCAACTTGCTGATATTGACCTAACAGGAGATGGCAAGACTGCTAAAAGCTTCACTGTTGATCCTAACAACCCAGAAAGGTTCATTAAAACAGGTTTATAGCTTTTTTATCTTGAATTCTGTTTCTATGTTTAGTAAAGCATACAGTTTTTACACTTGCTTTTAACCAATAAAAAGCTGGGCACTGATGTTTTTCTGTCAAATGTTGCTATTCTAGATGAGAGAAAGAATGAAGGAAAAACTTTGTCTAAAAATAAAAAAGGGAAAAAAAAGGCAGAAAAAGAAACCAAAAACAATAATGAAAGTAAGCTATTATCACATTGCAAATTTTGGTGAAGTGTAACAGTACCTTCCAATGCACCAATTTTAAATGAGAGAATATAAAATATAAAATATAAATATAGAATATAAGAGTTATTACAATGCAGTTATTATTGCAATAACGATTATTTTCTAAATTTCAGATGTTAAAAAAGGCTCTTTTGATCAGATTAATGTTGATATCAATGACCCATCATCAATTGATAAAGTGATGAAGAAAATTAAAGATGTAACTGATCAAAAGAAAACGGAATTATAATTTAAATATTTGGATACTTTTATGACCCTACGAAAGGTTTTTTAGCATATTAGTCTTAGGAAATATATTTTTTATGCAAAATTTTAGTGCTATGTGTTAAGTTTAAAACTATGTCATTAATAATTGTTTTAATTTTATGCTCGTGTTTATTAGGAAGATTTGCATTTCATTAAAAAAAACTTCTTACCTTTTAAATGTAATTTTTCTTAAATATTTTTTATTGTTTAGCTGAATTTTCCATTGTATTGAGTATGAGTAATGTATATTAGAAAAATATATTAAAAGTGCAGAGAAATAATATAAAAGTAGATTAATATAAATTAGAAAACTGTTGAGAATTTTATGATGAAATAAATTTTACCATTATTTTGAGGTAGTTATTTTTTTGACTAAGAAAAATTTGTTGGCATTTGAGAATCACAATCTTTGTAAAATTATTTTACATGTCTATGTTAAAAAAAAAAACAGTTTTATGCTTTTTATTTTAGTTTTTAGGACTTACTGTTTTAATACATGTTTAGATAAAAAATGATATTTGATTTTGGAGTGACATGATAAGTAAAAATGGCAACTGGGATGAATGGTCTCTTAGTTTGGTGTAAGAACATCACTCAAAATTATGAAAATGCACCAGTTAGTAATATGACGACATCATGGAAAAATGGACTTGCTTTCTGCGCCATAATCCACTACTACAGGCCTGATCTCATGTATGTTTATAAGTTTTCATTTTTTTGTTCTTGGCAACAACAGTGAAGTGATGATCTTGGCTATTATAATCAGGAATTTTTTGTTCTGCATCTAGAGATTATCACAGTCTTAGTAAAGAAAATGTAGCTGAAAATAATGCATTGGTGAGCTGGTTTTATTAAGATTATTAAAAGTATATTATAAATATACATATACTTTTTTAATGTATTATAAATATATTAAAAATATATATATGTGTATAATTTATCAGCTAAATATAATGCATAGCTATGATTTATTTTATTGAAAAATTCATAAATTGAAGAATAACAAAAGCTGTTGCAATTTAAAATGAACAATTTAAGTTTTTACAAACTGTAAAACTGTTTGTCAGTGTTGAAGTTTATGAATTAGACTTGAAGGTGTCATTTTGATGTAAATGATTTCATTATCTTTAAAAAAAGAATTAGACTGAACCATTTAATTTCTTTTTTATAATTTCATTTTCTAATAGATTTTATTAAGGGTTGAGTGCAAATATCATTCAGGAGCCAGTAAATGAAAAGTAGTGATGTCCTACAAATGTTTATTGTTGTTTACTTTTTTTTTTTTTTTTTACTATCAATCAAATTTTATATTTTCAGTAGCTTTATTGATCTCTTTTCACCAATAAAAAACTTGATTTGACTGAGTAGAATTTTTTCTTTTAAAAAAACTGCATTAGGAATTCCAAGGTTCACTAGGAGGTTACCAGGTATTCCCAGGAGTTTTCTAAGTTTTTAAAATAAATTAAAAAATTGATCTCTACTAGTAAGAAATTATGGAAAAAGCAGCAGTTGCATACAAAAATTGCTGCTCTTTCCAAATTATGAGACTTTAAAGTCTAAAAGTTTGAGAACTCCAATCTCCTTAAAGTACTGCCACCATTTGGAGATCTAAAATGATAGATAAGTTATGCTAAAAAAAACCTTTGATGGTTTAGTGTTAAAGCTGCTGAAAATTTTATTATATGTCTTAGAGATTCTTTGTTGCATCATCTCTAAATCATCTTTTTACATAGAGTGATTTAATCTTGCGAGAAATCATGAAAAAAATTAGTTTTATCTAATTTTTGTAGCATGTGTTCTTTTTTTTTTTTAACTTTTAATAGCAGCTCAATTACATTTTTTTTTTTTAAACACCCAAAATTTCTTTCAGAATTTCTCTTTAAACATCACTACTTAGAATTTTTATAACTCAAAAATACTTTGTAAATCATTTTCAAGTTATAAAAATTATAACTAAAATGTTGAATAAGTTCCTTTATAAGCAAATTTATAGTCTACTAAAGTTGCAAAGCACAAAATGTAAATTTTAACTATTGATTAATAATCGCATTTTGCAGGCATTCCGTGTTGCTGAAGAGCAACTTGATATCCCAGCTTTATTGGATGTTGAAGACATGGTAAAAATGAGTGTCCCTGATAAATTAAGCATCATGACTTATTTATCTCAATATTATAATTACTTCAAAGATAAAACTCCAGGTATTCTTTTTTTTAAATTTCTGAACATTTTTTTTTACCTTTTAAAAATACAAGCAACTTGAGAATACCTTCATAGTGTTTCTATTTTCTCATTTTCAATCTCATCTAACCAGGGGTCTGCATTCTGGCTGAGTTTAATTGCAATTTTCAAATTCCATTAGGTTTGGATTTTTTCTATTTAATAAACCTACAAAAATTACAGATTTCAATTTTTAATTTAGATAAGAAATTTTAATTTTTAAAAAATACTTAAAATGAAATTTACAGATAAGAACTTTGTTTTAAGTATTGTTTTTTCACCAAACTTCAGTTTCTCAAAAAGCTTCTTCTAAGTTTTGATTCTGACAGAATTTGCAATCAAACATGATCGAAATTGGCCAGCATGCAGACTACTACATCTATCACTTTCTCATATGATAAAATAATCTTAAGTAAAAATAGAATTAACTGTTAAAACTGTGTTTAGGTAGTGATTATTTGTATTCCTGCTTGTTCCAGGTGAAACAACTAGTCATCGTGCTTCAAGAAAGAGACCCAATGAAAGACCACATAGTTTGCTTATTGAAAAACGAAAGGTTGATGTTAAAAATGTATGTTCACAAATGTATGTTTACAAATAGAAAAACTTCACCTCTTAAGTTTATTTTTAGTGTTTTTGCAGATGATTTGCTTGTTTTAGATTAGGTGTGATCTAGCCATAATCCCAACCTGCTAACCAGATACTTGATCATTTCTAACAGCAGGTTATGATTGTAAGAACTAGGCACTTAATTGATGCTTATGATAAATTTTTTACAACCATAAAGAGCTTTGTTTTAAAATTGTTTTATTTAGACAAACACAGTTCCAAATGCTTGTTATTCCTGTGGGAAGGTTGTTTACCTCATGGAGAGAATGGTAGTTGAAGGTTTTATGTTCCATAGACTTTGTTTTAAATGCAATACTTGTGGAAATTTGTTAAAGTCAACAACTTATGAGCTGAGTGAGAATAAAAAGTTTTATTGCGATAAACATTCTTCTGATGTTGGTAGGCTCAACAAGTTCTTATTTGTTATTTTTCAATTTTTGAATAAACTTTGAATAATTAATGTTGTCTTGTGGCTGTAATGATTAAATAGTGTAAGAATTTCGTTTGAGTAATACATTATTTTAATTTGATTTACAAGTTTCAGGAGCCCCTTTGGCAGTTGACAAACCGAATGAGATATTGAGTGAGTGTGTTCAGCAGTCTGTTGTAAAGGAAAGTACAGAAAATCTAAAAGCAACCAAGGAGCCATTAGATGCTGGACCTCTAAAAAGAAATGAAGTGTTTACACGCCGTGCTATTCGACCACAGTCAACTCCTGTTGATATTGATTGGAATCAAGCAAATGTTATTAAATCAGGAGAAAATGTTTTTCAGTCTTCAAGACCTAAGTCCTCTGCCCCTAAGGCCAAAAATTTCTTAGTTAATATCCTGAAAAAAAAAGAAAGTGAAGCGAGCAACTTTGATTTTTCAAATCCTGCTTATCAACATCATTTGAATTTGTCTGCTTACATGAATAAACTAAATAAAAGTGAGCCATCTTTGGCTTGCACTGAAGAAAAAACACTTTTTTTAAAAAGATTTGAAGAGCCAACAAAGTTGCCTGTATGCATTGAAAATGTAGAAATGATATCAAATGCTAAAGAAACTTCACAATCGCAAGATAGCTTGCAAACATTTAAAGGGGAGTGTGAACAAAACACAGGTATGAGTGGCCGTAAAAAAAAGTTAGTTCTGAGAAAGAAAAAAAAACACAGTTTGAATAAGAGCGATTCTTTTGCACAGCAGAAATCATCTGCAAGGGAATCATCTGATCTTCAATTAAACACAGGATCAGCTGCACCTGGCAGCATGACCGCTTGTGAAGAACAGCCAAAGGTCAATGATTATGAAAATATAAATAATTTTGCAGGTGAATCTATTCCTCCTGAAGCTAACTATGATAATATTAATTTAGTTAAAATCATCCAACCATACCATCAATCTGTCAATAATCCATGTGACCAAAATGATGACAATTATTGTGAAGTAGAAGCACTTTCTAAAGAGATTGAGATGCATGAAGATTTCAACAGTTTGAAGGTACCAAACGAACAAACATCTGAAGATACACAAACCACTTTTAAAGATAATGCCATGAACAACAATCCGACAACTTACTCCCTTGCTCAGGATATAGTGACTTTGAGTACTAAAAATGAGACTGTCATTGAAGAGTTTTCAGCTAAAAGTCCAACAAAAATCAAAACAAACCCATTTGAAAGTTCTGATTCTGAAACAGAGTTGTCAAAGGGTGCACTTGATAAATCAAATCCTTTTTTATGGTCTACTGACAATTTGCAGAGTGAGAATGATTGTGTTGTTACTGTAGATAATCTAATCCCAACATCTCAAACCTCAAACCCATTTCTAAGTGATGAAGATAAAAATGATTCAAACCCATTCTTATGTAGTTCTTCTGATGAGGAGGAAACAGTGACAGTTGTAAATACAGCTGAGTTTCTTTCAGATAAAATTTCAGATGGAACATTGTACACCTCTACACCAATTTCAATTAAGAAACGGGTTGCACCAAAGCCACCTGTAAGTAATCCAAAAGTAACTGCTGTTGTTGGCATTAAAAAAAGAGAAGCTCCAAAACCACCCAATACCACTTTTAAAAACAATATTTTAAGTAAAGATATTGAAAATGATAATTTAAAACCCATTATTGAAAGTCACAAAAGTTCATCAGTTTCATCACAAAGCATCCAGGAACTATCTGTTGAAACCATAAACCAACCTGAATATGCAACTGTTAAAAAAGTATCTCAAGCTAGTTTAGCTCACAGTAAGAATATTCTTAATCGTTCTACATCTAGCGAAGGCAACTCTGATTATTTTAATAAAAGCACAGATTCTTCAAGACAAAGTATTCGTCGAAAAGCACCAGAACGTCCTGAACTCCCACCTGCTGTTTTTGGTGACAGGGATGCAGATCATGGGAAATTATTGCCAGACAGATTGACAAAAGTTGAAAGTATTGAAACCGAGTTGAAGTACATTGAGCATCAGCAAGGAATTTTAGAAATGGAAGGAGTTGAAATGGAGAAGAAACTCAGAGAAAGCCAAGCAGGTGATTGTCAGTTTTCATTTTACTTTTGAAGATATTCAATTATGTTTACTTTTATTATATTTATATCATTTTTATTTTTGTGTCATATTTGATAAAACATTTTTTACCAGAATCGTTCTCTTAATAATATATTAGTTTTCTCCAAAATCCTTATTTAAAATAAATTTATTAGTGACATTTTAAAAATACAAGCACTTATTGAAGCATGTCTTTCATTCATCAAAATTGCTATTAAAAGTTTTATTGTAAAATTTTCAGGTGAACCCGAAGACAAGTATCTTATGGAATGGTTTCAACTAATAAATAATAAAAACAAATTACTCCGTAGGGAAAATGAGCTTATTTACATGTTAGTAAAATTTTGATATAAAATTTTTATACTTTGTAATTCAATAAATATAAGTTGCACCAGTATTATTGAAATTCTTTTTGTGATCAGGTTGCAGGAGATTCAACTGTTGAATAAACAAAGAGAAGCCGAATTTCAGTTAAGACAGTTGATGTCAAAACCTGGTATGAATTCTGTTTAATTAGTTATCAAATGTTGTAAATTCTGTTTAATTAGTTATCAAATGTTGTAAATTGCTTTTTTTAGAAAGCTTCTTCAAGAGATCTGACCAGCAGCTAGAAAAGCAGTTATTAGACACGATTTTAACGTTGGTTGCCAAAAGAAGTGCAATTGTTGATAGGATGGACGAAGAGAGACTAAGGTTTTTGTGCTGTATTTGTGCTTTGTGTTTTATAAAAAACTTTTATATGCTTTAAGTTTTGCTAATTTCTCATAGATTTTTTAAAAAAGAAAATAAAACTTATAATTCCAGACATTCTTTTAACTTTTAGAGAATATGAAGAAGATGCTGAAATAAGTATGATGCTGAACAGCCACGGTTTGTATACGTTTGTTAATATGTGTGTTGTTTAACATTTTTTAAAAGTTTCAGTTATGTAAAAATAAAATGTTTTCTCATCATAACTCCCACCTGACACTGTTGTCTTTATTACTATGGTGTGCTGTTATCGTTGTGGTGTTTTTTTTTCTTTTTTTTTTTTTTTTTTNGAGTATTATTGAAATTCTTTTTGTGATCAGGTTGCAGGAGATTCAACTGTTGAATAAACAAAGAGAAGCCGAATTTCAGTTAAGACAGTTGATGTCAAAACCTGGTATGAATTCTGTTTAATTAGTTATCAAATGTTGTAAATTTTTTTTTAAGAAACTTAATTTTTGCTGGTCCTTTTTTTAGAAAGCTTCTTCAAGAGATCTGACCAGCAGCTAGAAAAGCAGTTATTAGACACGATTTTAATGTTGGTTGCCAAAAGAAGTGCAATTGTTGATAGGATGGACGAAGAGAGACTAAGGTTTTTGTGCTGTATTTGTGCTTTGTGTTTTATAAAAAACTTTTGTATGCTTTATGTTTTGCTAATTTCTCATAGATTTTTTAAAAAAGAAAATAAAACTTATAAAATTCCAGACATTCTTTTAACTTTTAGAGAATATGAAGAAGATGCTGAAATAAGTATGATGCTGAACAGCCACGGTTTGTATACGTTTGTTAATATGTGTGTTGTTTAATATTTTTTAAAAGTTTTAGTTATGTAAAAATAAAATGTTTTCTCATCATAACTCCCACCTGACACTGTTGTCTTTATTACTATGGTGTGCTGTTATTGTTGTGGTGTTTTTTTTTTTTCTTTTTTTTCTTTTTTCTGTTACCGTTGTGTTGTTATTTTTATCATCATATTTCCGTTTTTCCTCATAAAGAGAAATTGATCACTATGAATTGATACAGATATTATAGAAATTACAGAAATTATAGAAATTGCAGAAATTGCAGGTAAATTGATCAAAAGAAGATCAGTTAAAAATTCTAAAATTACACAGAGCTCTGGTTAACTTTTGTGTTATGTGTTAATTGTCATTTACTGTGGGTTTTTCACATTTAGAAAAATTTTTGCAACCCATCTTCGTTAAATAACCCATTTTCTTTATTCACTTTGATACGGATTTACCCCTCCATGACTAATTCAATATCTATATCATTTATAATTGTATGTCTTTAATAATATAACGTTATCATAAATGAAATAGTCTAAGTTAGCTCATACGTCTGTTTACGTAGAGTAAGTGTATCTATTTAGCTAAACATTTTACCATAACGTTTACTCAGAGTATCAGCTACCCATCTTTGCTTAACTATCTATTAGCTACCCACAACATCATCGCGTAGATGATATCGTGGGGAGGTAATAGAGTATCATTCTTTTTTCTTGCAACTGTCGAATGTTAAGTGTTTAATGGTTATTTTGTTTGTTTTGCAATTAACTTTTTTAAAAAAAGTTAATAATCAATCAAAAAATTTTTTACTTTGATGTCTCCTACAGGGTTGAATTCTCCCCCGAAAGAAAGTGTTCCACCTGAGTCAATTGCAACATCGAAGAACGAAAAGAAAAAAAAAAAGAAGTTTAAGAAGCTGAAAAAGAAGTAAATTTTTTAAAGTCCTTTCATTTCTCACTTAAGCAGCAAAAAATGATTTATTTTTTACCGTTGATTGTAAATATTTAATAGACACATGACTAATGTAATTTATTTTTTTTATAAAGTTGATTGGACTGCAATACTTGTCAGAGATAAAAAAATTGTTTTCAAAGTGCTTACTTTGATATTAAAATGGCGCCGTTTAAATATTTTAAAGTAATCCTTAAAAGTGTTTTTAAGGCTACATACACATTAACTGATTTTGTCTTCTTTTTTTTTTTTGGGAAACCTTTTGAACATAAAACTCTTTAAAAAGTATGTAAATTAGTCGTTACAACTTTTTGCGACGCGATGACAATCGATGTAAATACTTTGTTTGCAATAGAAAAATAGTGAGTTTTTTATGTTCTCTAGTTTTTCTATGATGTTTAAAATGTAAGCTCCTTAAAAACACGATTGTTCAAAAACGCATGTTTTAAAAACCAACAGTTTACACAAAAACCTGACGTAAATACTGAACCATTTTAGCTTTAGTCATCTTTCTTTACAGATAGGTGATAAATTATTCAAATTTGAATTTTACGCTAGTGGGAGTTTTGGTGAGGTCATACACAAACTAAAAACCGTTCGCCATAACTACTTAAGACCATCGTTACTATTTAAGACCATCGTTGAAATAAATCCGTCAACTGACAATATTTTTTCTGAAAATTTTCAGAAAAAAATTGTACTTGAATTTTTATACACTAAAAGTGAAAAATCATGTTAAAGGCACTAAATTTCAACTTCGACGGAAAATTTAAAGGTTGCCCCTATCTTGAAATGTTTACATTTTCAGTCCATAGTGTCCATGTTAAGTAGCGTGGTTACTATTATAAGTAGTGCTACTATCGTTCGCTCTCTAAAAGGGTTAAATTTTTGAAAAAAAAAATTTTTTATACGAAAAATAAGATAAAAATAAAATCTTTTTTCTCATGAATAAAACAAAAACAACTGACGCATTTAAAGCTTAAGTCCAGTGGACCCAGGGTCTTTCATGGTGTGTTACTCATTAACGCTTTAAAAAGTCCTTGAAATTGAAAATCAAGATTCGTTACCTTTTCGTTACCGACGATAGGGGTGATTAAAGTTTTGAACTAAGTAAAAATACATAATTTTGTAGCGCTTTCTTATGTTATGAACTTGTTAAAGAAATTTAACCAAAAAATACTGGATTTTATATTAATAATTATGTGGGTTACTTTATTAAAAATACTGATAGCCTGCTACAGCTGAAATTAAATCTCAATTTGCCTTTATCTGTGTTTCATTGTGTTACCCCTAAACTTTGAGTTATTTGTGCATTCATATTTCAAGTGGTTCATCAGGTGCTTGTATACTTTAAAATATAAAAATTTCAGAAATTTTAATTTATTAGTTTTTATCCTATTTCATGTAGGGGAGAACCTTAATGAGTGGGACGATTATTGAATGAGACAAACTTAGATTCTAACAGAAGCATCGATGTAAGGATATTCAAATTCCTGTAACAAAGAGTGATAGAAACAAGAACTCAACTGACCGACTCATCCATCCTATTGCTCTCTGACCGTAATGAAATGGATGTTATTGTGTTTTCGAATGTAAAAAGTAATTTTTAAAAACGTTTTTTTTTTTCTGACTTTGCAGCAATTTTTGAAGTTATGGAAAATAAAATTCCATGCTTAAATAGATAACAGTCTATAGTACTACAGTGAGTAAAACATTCAAGCTTAATTAATGGTGTTTTTGGTGTGACTAATCATTTTTGGATAAAGTGATGCGCATATTGAATGGGACAAAATACTACCTATTGAATGAATTTAACAAAGTATTATTTACAGCTCAGCAGAGGGATGCTGCAGTCCCTTACTTTTATCCCCATGGGTTATGGGTATTATTTACACATTTTTATACTGCAATATTTTACTTAAATAAAAATAACTAAATATAATATTCTAAAATGAGAAAGTTCTACTTTGATTGAAATTTAATTAGAGTTAAAATGTTTAAAGTTAAAAATACTTTTTGTGCGGTCTTTATGTATGTATCAATATATTTAACTAGATTTACAATTAATAAACTAATTTGAAAAATGATTGAATTAAATACGTTTATTTTTAATTATTTTATGTTTGTCCCATTCAATAAGACATACTTTATGAATGGGACAAATGTCATGCTCCAATAAAACTCTCTTTTTTCCAATAGCCAAATGCAAATCCAATTTTTTTGTTTTAATATATCGTTGAGCAAGAGTCGGTGGTTATCAAACATATTTAAATATATATATTAAACAATTTTATTTACGTTTAAAAAGCATTTTGCAAAAACTGTCCCATTCATAGAGGTTTTCCCCTACTTAGACAACAATGGTGTTAATGGTTTTTCTATTATTAAACATCTCAATGCTAAACTGAGGTGGTTTAAAAAGTTCTCTGTGACGCTTAATTTTAGCCGAATTTGATTAGAACTTTTAACATGGATCTTTGAATTAAAAAGTTTTGCGTCATTACTTTGAAATCGCACTTAGATATCTAAGCAGTAATCCAATGCTTTGTTCACGTGTAGTTTTAAAGTATGGCTAAAAGTATCAGCATATCTTTTTTCGAAAAACAAAATTAATAGAAGCATGGTTTTGCTGCTATCTGTCAAATAACATTTTGTGTTTTTGTTATAACTTGTCTTGATTTAATACACTATTTTTGATTCATGCTATCTGTATTGATTCGGTGTAATAGTCATTTAATATGTATTTTTCAAATTTAAAAACTAATGGTTAGTATGAATGCTTGTAAAAAATATGATGCGGGATATGATAAAAACTGATAATAAAAATATACGTTAAAACAAAGGTTTGCGGTTCAAATCGAATGAATTTAAAAATAGAGATATACGTTAACCTTTTGGTTAGCAAATGTGATGTAAAAGTTAGTGACATGGGATCGCAAGAGTGTAAGACAAGTTTGAACAGCATTCGTTAATCAGAAATTTGATGCGTTTACATTCGACTCAAGTTTTATTTAATTAATGGTAAAAACATTCATCAATCAAAAATTTGAGCTCAAAAAATTTAACCGGTCTTATTTAGTGAAGATCGAGTTTAGTTCAGATTATTTAATTTAAAAATAACTGAGATTAAAAATAAATGTTGCAACGAGAAAGTCTTTATCAGAGGTGCACCTTCATTGACCTCGATCATTAAGAAACTGACCTGATACCTTTCGGTTTCACGCATAGAAAAAATTTCTGCGCTGATAATTATATTATAAGACAGAAACTGTTTATCACTGCAACTAAATCTCCGCGATTAAAAATTTTAAATATTGGAGTTGAGCTCCGGCCTTTTGAGAATTAACATTAATGTGGTTACAGAAACCCCCAAAATACACAAATAAAATGTCTGCATTTATTTTCAACGGCTGAGCTTTATTTAAAATAATATACAGGTGAGACACTGAAAAAAGTTTTTATTCCTAAGAACAAAAAAATCCTAAAAATTTAGAGGCATCAATACATTTTATAATAAACGCTAACTCTGAGTTTGATTGTTTCTACTGATGTTGTATTGTTTCTACTGATGTTGTATTGTTTCTACTGATGTTGTATTGCTTCTACTGATGTTGTATTGTTTCTACTGATGTTGTATTGTTTCTACTGATGTTGTATTGTTTCTACTGATGTTGTATTGTTTCTACTGATGTTGTATTGTTTCTACTGATGTTGTATTGTTTCTACTGATGTTGTATTGTTTCTACTGATGTTGTATTGTTAAACTATGCAGTTATAACATGTAGATAACAATATGCAAGCGCTGAGGAGATCAATAATGTATCAGAATATAGCTGTATTCCAATAACAAATGTATTTAGTCAGCAAAGGATCCAAAATCGAGAAAAAACTGAGTCGAGAAAAATCGAGAAAAAACTCCGTCGGAGTCAAGAAAAAAATCGGAGTTTTGATAAAACTTTGTTATAAATTAAAAAGTTAAACTAGTTGATAATTAAACATTGTTCTTATATTTATTTTCTTAAATTTTATATATTTCGATTCATAATTCATAATAAATTTTTAAAAAAGTTTATATTTTTATATTTCTTAGTACTGAAATATTTTTCTTATCACAATCTTTTAACGAACAGATCGGTGAAGGTCTTGACTTTATTTGGCATTTTAGCTGTTGATTGGTTTTGATATTAAACTTCTTGAATTTCTACAAAAAAAGATGTCGATTGTGATGGTTCTTCTTGTTTGCTTTTGTTTGGACACTATTTTCTTTTGTTGCACTCCAAAATTGTTGTATTTGGTTTTTCCAACGGAACTGCAGCGTCAGCAATGACTTCCAATAAGTCAGACAGCGATTTTAAGAAATCCAAGTCAATTTCATCTAACATGTTTAAGCAGTTTATTTCTTCGAGTGTTTTTTTACAGCTTCTAAGCAATCCAAAAATCTTTTGATCATCTGAAAAACCTTGTTCCATCTAGTGCGGTTGTCAAGCAACAGCCCTTTGTCATGCGAAGATCCGTAAATTTTGAGTATTGTTCTTTTAAGAACTTCATATCGAAACAATGAATATTTTGACAACTTTATTAGTAATCGAAGTTTCTGTAGACGTTTTTCGATATTTTCTTCATATTCTCATTCTCCGAATAGTCAATAAGAAACTCTCCTTCAGTCTCTCCATCAGTTTCTGTTTCTGTTTCAATATCCGATTCAGTTTCATTGTTCACAAATTCGCGACAATCTTTTTTAGCGTATATCAAATCACAGACAATCAAATGAATTGAATGATTCTGGCAGATTTGATGTGGAAACTTAAACATGGTACCCAATTTTACCATCCAGCAGCTGGATATAAAACTACGAATGTCTGTAGCTGGATTCCAGCTACCAACATTCGTAGTTTTACCTGCAACATCTTTATCATCAAGAGCTGTCAACTTGGCAAGAAGATAGTTTAACAACATCTTAGTCAAAACTGGTCTGGTACTGGATGGTTTTAAATCTATTTTCTCGCAACTTTTGATGTGACCAATTAGGCCGTTTGTGCTGCTTTCTGGACAAGCGATTGGCAACATTTTTTGCAATCTCCGTATTTCTTATCATTTACCACAACTTTATCAAAGTGTTTCCACGCTTCCGAAACCATTTTTCTCTATAAAAGAAAAATTATCAATTTGACTGTGACGCAGATATTTGTTAATTTGTTTTGAATTTTATATTAATTGTGTTAAGTTATCACATTTTAAGTTATTAATCAAGTTATTTATTCTAATAGGTAAGTATATTTAAACATTAATTATTATTATTTGTTATCACTGATAACATTTTATTACGCAATTTCGCCACAATGCACAGTGGGCCGAATATTAGACTAGTGGTGAACAAAATTATTTTGATCATACGATATAAGACGTTATTGTAAAAAAAAAAGTATTATATGTTTCAAACTTACCTCGTTATTTTAAGCAGCGTAGAAATGAAGTAAGAATTTAATTATCTTACGAGTAAAAACTGATATTTTCTAAAAATCTCGTCGAAGTTTTGTCGAGGTTTCTCGATTTCTCAATTTCTCTCGAACTCCGAAACTCCGAAAAACCGAGAAAAAATCCGACGAGACGGAGTTCCTGACTATTAGTCAGGAATTTCTAAGATGCTCTTTGATTGTTAGCCAGCATAAACCAAAGAAAAGAAGAACTGAAAGTTACATCCACAAAATCTCCAGAATATAAACAAAACTGTGCCCAAGCTCCATTTACTCACAGACGTTTTAGTCCTTGAAAAATATCTTCGCTCCTCAAAAATCCATCACTAAAAACTACATCTGACTATCTGTTCAATCTTTTGAGGTCTCAGCTGAGATTAACCACTGAAAAAGGCTGCTGTTGAGCTCAAGCTACTGACAGGTATATGCATTTGCTCAACAGGTGTTAGAGGCGGAATTTTGATAGCGAGCAAGCAGTTGGCGAAGTATAACATGTACCCAGGCTATGATCCGAATAAACCTAATAACTGCATCCTAAATCTGGAGTTATATATTCCGGAGTTCAACATCGAATGGTCTAATATTTATTCGGTTCATAGAAATTGGTTATAAAAATAAAAACCCAATGAGATATACTAACTAGATGTCTAACTTCACAAAAATTCCTAAGAAAAAGTGAAGCAAGTTTTTAAAGTTTTTAATGCCGGTAACCGTTTTATTTAAAGTGAAAATACTTCTTTTTTGTTTTGCTTTGATTTATCATTGCGTCATTTCAGGCTGGCAAAACAAACCTGGCTGGCAAAAAATTTGTTTCACTGCGGAAGCGCGAGTTAGATATTTAGTTAATATATCATTGTGAAAACCTACTTAGATATAGAGTATCGTCAGAAAACATATTTACTAACATACTTAAGTTATGACTTAGTTATGACTTATGCAACCGTCTGAAGTTATGACTTAAACCCATTACTGCAGACGGTTGCTACAACAGTATTCAAGAAAAGATATTTTTGACAACTTTATTACGTGAAGCATCCTTTGATTATTTTTTGCGGAGTTTTGCCATAGTGAGCCCAATTGCACTGCAATTGCATATGCGCTCCGTTAATAACTAGTTTTGTAAACGGATGCTTACAAGATTGAGTAATATTCTGTAAAAGTCCTTTTTTATATTTTTTATGCTCAGATTTAATTCTTTGAAAAGTTTTTCTTGCAGGTTTTTCTTAGACTTTCTTTTTTTTTTTTTGGTGCAAATGTTGCTAATAAATCACAGCATGCTGTTATCCTAACAACCTTTGAAGTTTTAGCATCAACTTGAAAAATCTTTCTAATGCCGCTAGATGCAGTGAAAAACAAATGTTCGAAGTAAAAAAAAATGTTCGAATTGTTCTGCAAATAGTTCTGTCATTATCATGGGTAAATCGAAAAACTATTGGTTAGTAAGATCAATAAAGTCAAGCAATTTAATTTTGCTAAAAGTCATGCAAATAAATCACAACCTTTTTAGAACAAAGTAATTTGATTAGATGCAGGGGCGGATTGGGAAAAGCATGTGGCCCGGGACCAGTTTTCTGATTTGTTTTTTCTGACTTTTTGTTTCGATAAAAATTTTTGCAATCATGAGATTCAAAGCAGTGATTTTATTTATTTTCAATCACAAATTTTAATAAATTCTAAAAGAAAAAAATATTCAACAACAAAACATTTATTGCATCAAACAACAATTATTTAATTATATAGTTCACATTTATACAATTATATGACAGCCAATCAGTGACGTTCACCATTTTGTTTATGCAAGGGGTGCATCATGCGAAACTAAAATTATTTTTTAATTTTTATTGATATATATTATATACATAATATATATCAATAAAATTATATATGATGTATATTATATATTATATATATACATATTATATATATATAATATATATTTGTATATCATTATTTTTACTTTTTAGATACAAGGAGATCGAAATTTGATGTGTGTCCCTATAAACCAATGTGTCCCTATGAACCAATCCGTCCCTGATTAAATGAAAGCAAATTAAAAATATACTCAAAGAACTCCTTTTAAGGGCTGATAACACATGCCAATGGGAGTTCATCGCTACTTAAATTTAAATCCTATATTATCATCCAAAGAAGATTTTTTTTGTTTTTAAATTT
The DNA here is from genome assembly GCA_014706445.1 of Hydra viridissima. NCBI lineage: Eukaryota > Metazoa > Cnidaria > Hydrozoa > Anthoathecata > Hydridae > Hydra > Hydra viridissima. The sequence continues at coordinate 19,079 of QPEY01000124.1, forward strand.
TTTCTATAACTTATACATAAGCTAAGGCCACCTGCCTTAAGTACAAAACTTTATCCCGGAAATTTTTTCATAAAACACAAGATGTTGCAAATTTATTTCGGAAGATTTCTAATTTTTTTAGTTTCCTGATTCGATCTCAATGATTCGGTTTCAAATTTATACAACAGTTTGGATTCTTCAGTAAGTTCTGATCCTTTCTAGAGATGGAAATATAAAAAATTTACCAAAAAGATCACAGATTTGATCCAAAATATTCCTATCTAAAGTTTTTATAAATGTTTTTTAGTTACAAATTCAGATTTCTTTTTTGTTGAAATTAACAACACTTTTCAGAAGTTGATTTATATAGTCTGGCTGTGATGAATCACATTTGAATCTCTCCCAATGAATTTTGAGTTTTGAATGTAGAACTTCTGTTGCTTCCTCACTGAAGAGACCCAAACCAATCTTCTTTCTATTGATGATTTACTTTTGGTGTAACGGAAACTAGAAAACTAAAGTAGCTTTGTTTTAACTTTAAAATCTTGGATTGATAATCAAGATTCTAAATATTGGCAAACCATGCAGCAACGACACCATTAAAAAGTACAAGTTTTTAGATGAAGCTATGAGCACGGCAAAGTTTTTTTTACAAGTAGCAAGCTCTTGCAACTTGCTCAAACCTCTCAAGAGCTTCATACAGTAATTCCAACCATAGTGTCCTCCATGATAGGGCTGAATACGAATATGAAGAGCCGATAGCCATTCATAGGCGTCTGGCCAAAACTGACTGAAACAAATGGTTCACTACTCCCATTAGTAACTGGAACTCCACTGTTGGGATGGCCTCAGGGACAAGCTAGTTATCTGGAAACTCAATTGATGGCAAGCGAATCACATTTGTGAACTCCTTTGAATTCCTGGTATCCCCTTCTACACGGATAAATGCAGAATGTTGTCTCCTAACCTCACAAAAAGTTTGATGTTGGTCACAGCATTAGAGGTTTGAGGATAAAGTATCAAACCACAACATGGGCGTTTATTGCAATGGGATTGAAATCCTCAAAGAATGTTTGTCAATTTTAAGGCGCAAGAAATAACCAATTAATCCATTCGGCGTTTTTCTTGCACTTGGATTAAGTTAAAAATAGTTTTCACATTTCGATAATTCTGTGGAGCTTTTTTTGTGAAAGTGCTTCCTGACACCATCACTACCTTACACCATCGTACTTACGGCCTGACACCTGTCGTTTTTTGAGTTTGTGGAGGCATCAAACTAATTTTTTTTAAGTAAAGCTGATTTTCTGAAATGATCCTCCCCCATCAATCCCCAATTTTAAGATTGATGACTCTGTTACCTTTCTGGAAACCAAGAAGACATCACTTATACGGCTTAAGGTTTTTACAGTGAACGGGATTGCACTTATGATTGTTCTCTGCTAAAGTGATGCTGCATACAGTGAAGTGATCCTTGCTAAAAATTTGGTTCCACCAATCTATTGGACTTTTTTTGATTCAGAACTGATCCTAGTTTTCTTATTCGATTATTTGAAAGTCCATTTTTCTGCTGAATGTGCAACATACCTTCCGCTCTTAGTTAGCTCCTATTAAGAAAATAATTTCTTTTCATTACCTAATTAATACAAATTTCCAGTACATCATTTTTTTAAAAATTGATTAAAAATTGAAATTAAAATAACATTTCTCAAGGGCAAGAGCTTTTAACTTGGTTGACTGAGCATCTTTTGATGCCAAACTTGCTACTTGTTCTGCTCTATTGGGAGCTACAACAGTCATTTTTCTTAGATTCTCATGGCGAGTTCTAGGAGTGTAATATTGAAGTTCACGGCCAATAGTTGACAGGCACTTAGTGCAAAAACTTTCAGAAGTTTTTGAAGTTTGCAGAGTAAACTTTGGTGTTGAGCCTTGAAGTCTGCTCAGTAGATACTTTTCTTTTCCTCCGAATTCCAAAAATTTTTCGAAATTTTGTAAACCAAACGCAGACAGTAGAAAAACGTGTAAAAGGTTTGATTGCAATTGTAGGTATCGTGCAATTGCAGATATCGTGCAATTGTAGATATCGTGCAATTGTAGATATCGTGCAGTTGTAGGTATCGTGCAATTTTAGATATCGTACAATTGTAGGTATCGTCTGATCTGCTTACGGCACTGATTTTGTAATCAAAATCTTCAACCATTTTATCATTGCTCACGATAATCCCTTTTCACATGATTATTATATTATAATATTCATTATAACTACAATAAAATATATTTTATCATTATTGTTTAATATTACTAGATAATGCTATATCAACTTAATAATAATATACTATTATTTAGTGGTTTAATTTTGTATCTTAATTTATTGATAATCTATTATGATAAAATTTATGTACACGTTGATTATCGTGACTGAAGAAGGTATCAGATGGTGTGCATTATATGCATACATCATATGGTTAATTTTTTTTAAAAAAAAGATTCGGCATTCAAATAATATTTTTGTTATGACGAAACTGCTCATAATAATTATCAAATAATAATTATGTACACTTTTTTTCATCTTATCAACCAATTCATGTGTTAAGTAAGTGATTTCTGTTTTTTGAAAAAAAAAAAAAAAAAAAGAGAACTAAAAATAAACAATATTTAAGGTATCATGGGGCCTAAAAAAGAATGCGTGTAATACATATACTGTTTATATTGTGGACATATACTGTTTATATTCGTAAGCAATGATGAATCAATAAGACAACTGATTAAAAACTGAACAACTGAACAAAAAAACTGACTGATTTACGAAATAGCTTGAATACCGATGCATTAACTAGACAAGATGCTGGTATTTAGCAATTTTAATAAATCAGCATACCCTGAACATATGGCATCTGCCATCCTCTTATGGTAAATCTATAATCAGATCTATACTTTTTCATTATCATCTTTATATATCACATCTGTTTTATTTCAGGTATTATTGTGAGGATTTGTCAAAGCAGGGATCGACTTGATTTTATTGATGTTTTAATGGTAAAATGTGTTATATATTAGGAGTTAAGCTATTACGATTTATTTTTCCCTAGGGCATACCAGATATAATTTATTTTGTTTGTTATTGCAAGACTTTATCAGAGCATGCTAAAAGTTAGAAGTTTGCTTCTATGGATATTGATGTTTTAAAAAGATAAAATTAAACCTGTTAGAAGAATCTACATTTTCTAACTGCGGACGTCAATTCGGAATGGTAAATGGAAAAGATGCGTCTTGTTCGGGTTAGGCAGTCACAACCATCACAAAATAGACTATTTTCATGGCCAAAATTCTGCTATTTAGCAAATGGAAAAAAAATTCCTTTTAGTTTAAAATTTTATTTTTTTTATTTTTTACATAAAATTTTTTTTTTACATAAAATTTTTTTTTTACATATAAATTTTTTTAAATATTTACATTTATTGAAGTGTTTAATTTATTGGGGTGGGAGTAATAATCCATTTCGATTCCTCCCTCCCTAACAAACTTTAATCTTTTTTTTAAAGGAAAACTTTTTATTAAAGTACAATCCAAAAACAACATCGCAAAAAATAGGCATAATTCAAGAATCTATAAATCCCTTTAAGTTGGCTTTTGAGTTTACAGAAAGCTGGGTAAATGATATACAAACAATATACACGGGATAAAGTAATATACAGTAATGGAATACGCCTTTTATTATATACGCGGTATTCATTACATATTAACATATAACATATTATAACCATTATAAGGTATAATATGACAATCCTTTTAATGAAATTTTGTTACTTAAATGTGGATAACTTTTTCTAGGATCCTTCATTTTTTCTGAAATTCTCACCATTTTAATACTAATTTAAAGTTCTTTCCAATGATAAAAATAATCAAATATATAGTTTATAATTATTAGGCATATCCTTACAATTGTCTCAAAGTTGTAAAGTTAAGGCAGAACTTTTGTTTTACCATTGTTTTATCATTGAAGTTGACATTTTTCTGAACTAGTAGAAGAATTTTCAACTGTTACGTTTCATTCTTAATCACTGAAAATGCAGAATGTTTTTCTATTTTCTTCGTGTTTTTCTGCAAATGTAACCCAGATAACACATGGACGTCGGCTTGATGTCTTGTTGGCATTGTTTTACTTCATCGGCCCGATGTCGGTCCGACAAATAAAGTAAATTGACTTATGTTCTATCGGAAAACATAATCGGCTCGATGTGTACGAACATACCATAAAACAATGATATATTATATATACTAGATGTCTGACTTGCGGGATTTTATTGGACAAAAAGTGAAACCGCTTTTTTTGTTAACAAATTTAATACTCCATTTGTAATAAGGGCAAGAACTATATCCGACGTGCGAAATAAATGTAAAAATGAATGTTGAGAGCATTTAAGTTTCTCAATAAATTAAAGATACTTCGAAAACTCGATTTAATAATGACTTAAATAAGTAAAAAATAATTGCTGTAAATAACCGAATGCTTTAATGTAGCAAACTTCTCAGGTTTTAATACGATTGTCCACTTTTTTCAAAATTCTTAGTTAAGAACTGGAAATCTGTGAAAAAATGTCACTTCCTTTCATGTATCTATTAGAACAACCATACGCCGCTCATGAATTCACTATTTTAATGTTAACTTTTAAAATGTCATATAAGTAGATAAGCTTTTTGCCCGAATTAGAAATGGCTTCCACGGCTTCACTTTTCGGATCGAAGTTAGACATCTAGTATATATAATATATCATTGCCATAAAATGACTTGTTCTGTGAATGGTTACAATGCCCAGGCGTAATGATACTAAGCGTGCGCAAGTTAGCGCATT
>QPEY01000124.1:25891-47929 GCA_014706445.1 Hydra viridissima
ATTCCTAGCATCATGATGGACTGAGGGTGCTTGGTGTGATACACAGGTGGTGCTTTATCACTCTTCTGCACAATGAATCTGTCATTACACCTATCTATCATACAGTCAACACTAAAAAGTTTTTTATTTGAGAAAACATTAACTGTTGACGAAGCATGGCTTTTTAGCTGATTCAGAAGTTTCTTTGATCGCTCCAATTGTAAAGTTTTTAGTCTTTCTGTCAAAAGTTGATATGAAGGTCGGGCCACACTGGTTTTTCCAAGTGTTTTTAGAGTTCTTCCGACTGTCCTCTCATCATTATTGAACAATTTTGCTGTCTTTCTAATGGATACAATAGAATTCTTTTCAACATGCTTTTTAAGCTTTTCTGTAATCTTTCTATAAACTTTTTTGTTCACTAGAGATGGCATTTTGGCTCTCTCAGCACTGTCACGTTTTTTCACTTCGTAAAATGTAGTTTTAGACACTCCAGAAACCCTAATCACTTCACGTGCAGGTAAACCCGCGTGAATCAAATTTAAAGCTTCGGTTCTTTTGGCTTCCATTGTAAAACTTTTAACTAAAATATTTTTTATTCACAATTTTATTAAAATCTAAGATGGTCATTGAACATTAATCAACAAAACCAAATTGCGTCACAAAACCTAGCCAAAATTTAGTTCGCGAATCGCTGCCGCACCCTGTAGTTACGCGAGATGGATTCCCTAAACGTTCTATTATTCAAAATCTTTATTGTAAAGTAAAAACCAGGTTATTAATACTTTTAAAAGATAACTTAAACAAAAAAATAATCACTTTCAAGATGGCGAATATTAGCGATTTGTGGTATATTTTTGTACTTTCAACTTCAGATTAGAGCACTTTCCATTAATTTTGAGACCTTTGTTTTTATACGATTCTTAATCAGCATAAAGTTCTCTATTAGAATCAATCAAAAAATTAGGGAGGGGGGGGGGGGGGAGAAAGTGTAGTAGCACCTACATATATATTCCATAACTGAAGAAGCCACATCAATTTATAATTATATTTTCGTTTATACAATTTGGTTAAGCAATTTTACTTTTTTAAATTTATTTAAAAATTTAATTTATATTAATATATTTATAAAATACATTCAAAATGAAGACTCGAAAAAGGCAATATTGATTATTAATCCTACAGTTTTGTTAACATACAATACTTTATAAAACAAACAACCTATATTAAATGTATTATATAGTAAAATTATTTATTAGAATAATATTGTTATTGTTTTCTTATTTGATTTAGTCTATATAATACCTTTATTGGTATATCTTACTACAGAATATATTTTATACATGTCATAAATAACTTAGTTGCATTTTTCCGGGCAGTTCTTTATCGGCTATTCATCAGCTTATTCATCATGAAAAGGTAAATTGCTAATGTTGTTTTTACGTTTTTGTTACGTCGTGCCGATGAGCAGCCACCCATCAAAAATACATCAAAATTACATATAGGTGATTAAATGCGATAACGGGCCGATGCTGGTGTGTTATCTGGGAAGCATTGTTAAGCTGTTAAATACAAACTAAGAATAATAATAAAAAAAAGTAAAATTCATTACTGTGAAAATCATAAAAAAAATGTTGATGCTTTTTCCTGGAAAAAAAATCGTTTATTTATATATTTTCGAAAAATCGTTTTTTTTTTTACTTTGAATCTCTCAAATCGCGCGCGCAGAAAAACGCAGGTTTTAAAAAAACGAATAAAATGGAAAATATTTTCTGTTTTATGTACCACAATTCTTATTTCATAATATTTAAGCCTAAGTATTGTGGTATGGGGTGTGTGGCGGCTTTTAAATTAAAAAAATTATTTTTCAAGAATAGAAAAATAAACAAATATGTCGACAAAAGTGTCCTCCGGAAAAATCTTCTCTCAAGTGCATTACAATCAAACATTAACTTCAATTTTGTTTCCAGCAAGTCAGTGACCCTAAGGACACTGTTAATGTTATTGTGCAACTTTGCCATAAAACGTCAAAAAAATTCTTAAATGAGCGGCTCGATCTCCAAGCTATTTGGTTTCTAAAATTGAGACAAAAATATTAGCAGCCTGTATAAATTCAAGTCATCTGAAAAAATGTAATTATATCCCTACTGCAGTTACTAAAATATTGATCACGGCAACTGCAGAGAGTTTAAGAATCAAAAAGAAATCCAAAAAATTCAAATACTAATTTTTTTTTACATTTAATTGGTTTATTGTGGCTGTCATATTGATTCAAAAAGTGATAATTTTACAACAATTTGTGAAAAGCATTCAGTTGTTTTTGACAATTTTTCCACTGCATCAGAAGACTTTGCTGCGATCTATTTAACTTTCAGAAAAAGAAACTGACCAATGAGTGCATATTAATTGTATTGATATTTTCCAATAAACAGGTTAGATTTTAAAACAAAATAATTATTTGCATATTTGGCCCCAATATTTCGGAACCGCATTTGAAACTGATATCAAAAACAAAATAGTTTAAGACTGGCTTAACTAAAGCAAATTGATTAATCCACACGCATCACTCGTTAGCTTTCAAATTTTAAGTTATTTTATAGAGCTTTTTTGCCGTTTCTGACGAAAAAATCCCGAAAATATTCTGAGGAAAAAAGGTAAAATAGAAGAGAAGCAAAACTCATAACACTTATCAAGAGATGACATCAACAGACAGCTTCAAAATATTAATGTTCATGACAACGTCATTCAAAATCTTCAAAACATAAAAAAATCTGACGGAAGAAGAACGCCTGCACAGACTTAAAAAATACTGAACGGCTAAAAAGAAATTTTAAAACGATAATAGGAAAATAAAACGGTTTTCACACAAAAGAAAAGGCATAATTTTGTTTTATTCAATTTTTATCTATTGCACCACCTGATCAGTAAAAAAATGTAGAAAACAACTCTGAAGTTCTAATATATCAAGTTAAAAAAGCTACACAGAAATTTTTTAAGAAAAAATGAAAATGAAGAATTCTAGCAAGATTTAAATTTATCCGGTGTCATACTTTTCGATAAATTTGCGGAAAACTATGCTTTTGATGACCAAGATAGAATACAGAAATACAATTGGAACGCAAAACACAAAAATGTGTTTTACATTCAAGTAGTGTTTAACTATTATCAAACATACTGCTTCAAATCGGACAATATAAAGCATGTCATTCCCTTCAAATCCGACGATATAAAGCACGACATTCCCTTCAAATCTGACAATATAAAGCATGAGATTCCCTTCAAATCCCACGATATAAAGCATTACATTCCCTTTAAATGTCTATAGATAACCTAAATGGTTTTTCATAATGTTTAGCTAAATGTTAAGAGAATAAAATGTGGCTTCTTTAACCCACTTTTGAAAAATTGTAAAACTGAAAAAAACAAACAAATAAAAAAGAACAAACCCTGGACAGGCTAAAATATGATTTAGGCCATGTCAAGTAGTTGTCAGTTTTCTAGCATGGCTTAAAGGATGCGTTTTAAACAGAAGTTCAATTCAAACCATTTTTCTTAAAGATTGTTTAGAAATAGAATTGTATAACTTTATGAAAAAATCTGTGCGGTCCATTTTGTTTAATTGAGGGTAAACCTTATTTAAACAAGTTCAGAAAAACGATCATAAGGCCAATCATAGCATACTAGTTTGTTATAGCATTCAAATTGTGTATCCATCTGATATTGAATTATTAGATAAACTGGGTAGTGGGGAGTTTGGAACTGCGTATAAAGCAAAACTATTTTCAAAAAACAAAATAGTTGCATGAGAAATGTTTAAATAAAATTATTTACATGTTGCTTTATATCTGTGCGGCCCGCCCGTATCAATTTACACATACAAAGAAATGTAAACACACAAGCAATCTAAATCTTTATTGTCAAAGTAAAAAATTTGGAAAGATGTCAAGTTACTCAAGCTTAGAAGACCAGAATTATAAGAAGGAAGAATAGTAAACCAATATATATATATATATATATATATATATATATATATATATATATATATATATATATATATATATATATATATATATATATATATATATATACAGAATTCACAGATGTTCTTATCCGTGTGTAATATACACTGTATTATATTTAATTTTTGGTTACTTAGAGTAAACCTAGAAGCATCTTTTTTTTGTTTTTGCAGACACTACAAAATTATTGCAACGTTTTGATTGCACCTTCAGCATACTGATTGCTTCTTGGCATCTCATTTTCATATTGTTCCTGCTTACACTGGTTCTTCAATGAATGCTCGCTATTGGTGCAATATTTCTAATAAGTTCCTGAAGTCATTATCATCGTGTATCTGATTGGTTATCAAATTGACTGCCCAGTCACAGGAAATTAATCTGAATACCTTCTCCAAACTCTCCCTTGTTGTAGGTGTGAGAATGAGTACAAAAATGAATTGTGTGACTTTTGAACTCTATTTTGCATTACTAATGATTAAGATTTTCCAAAAGTTAATCAATGGAAAATGTCCATTTTTCTCGAAGAATCTGAACACTCTTGTTAGGTGGTACAAACTTTTCACCCCACTTCTCCTTCCTCATTTCTCCAGCCTGATTTATCAAGAATTTGTTCTGTTTCATTCATAATTTATTTTTTAAGTTCTCTTACTTCTTCAAAAGTTTAGACACCATTGCACATTCAATGTACTGCAACTTAATGTTACCAGCAAGTTCTTCATCAATCACCACACAACGAATCCTGTCCAGAATGCGGCTCTGACAACTGATATATTGTGGTTTGATGAAATCCTTCTCCAAGGACAATGTGCAATTGGGCAACCTCTTCATAGTTTTTCCCAGTGTTAATACTAGTTGTCTCAGCACATATCAAGATTAAATGCCACAAGTGTTCTTTAACAAGAACTTTTGTAACTCCTACAAAAATAGTTTTAGCATTTCAAAAGTTTTATACTCGATGAGTCTAACTTCATTACGGTTTCCTCGTTCCGAAGTATCCACACTGATTTAGCAGTCAGCTTTCGTCTCTTTGAAGGGTGATTGGTTTCCTTACTTGCAACCTGTTGAGTACTTCACTTCGCCTTTGCTTTTCACATGTTGATGGTAAAGTTATTTTTCTTCAGCAGATAACCATTGACTGTTAACTTTAGTAATATCAAAAAGTTTAATCAGAGCATCATATTTTCCCCTCTTTACACATTCAACGTAAACCTTCAACAAATAAAGCTTGACAAGGGTCAAGCTTAATTTGTATAATTTGATCAAAAAGTATGGAAAATTCAACTTATTTTTCCACTAACATTCTGAAAATTTTTTCTTGTGATAATTATTTTAAAGGCACATTTCCTCTTTTTCTGTGTGACAGATGAAATTGAAACTTATCTAGGATCCTTATATTCTTTCGGATGTAGTATAACTTTTCAATCAGGGTTTATTTCATTGTTTTTTTGTAAAAATTTTATCTATTTATGATACAGGAAACGTTTTTTCATAAGTAAATTTAAAAAGTTTTAAACTCATATACTTATATATACATATATAAATATATATGTAATTTATGTTTTTGTAATTGTAATTTATGTTTATGTACATGTGTGAATATATACTTGTTTATATATGTAAACCATATAGATTTTCAATAAGTAGCGTAAAGAATGGGCAACAATTCTTCACGCAGTGCAAATGAAGAAGAAAAAAAAACATCTGAAAATAAAAAACATGAACTTGTAAAGACTGTTTCTTCATCAGTTTCAAATTCAAACTTAAAAATTGTTTTAGAAACGACAACCGAGAGGAATGATCTCTTGACCGAACGTTTATTGAATACCTTGCTTCATAAGATATTTCTTTTCTTAAACAAAGATGGATACTTTAGCATCCAAACTCCTTCTCATGAAGGCATTAAATGTAAAGTTTGCAAAAAGTTTGGTTTTACAATCGATCGTTACAAATGTTTAAAATGCAAAGATTTTAACTTATGCGGAGAGTGTTTTGAAGCAAGAAAAAGCATTGAACCCCATGTTAAAGGCCACCCAATGATAAGATATACTGGGCCCAATGAAATATTTGGTGACTACGTGGAAAACGATAGCGTAACTTACGAAAAGATAAAAGAACAATTTGGTGGAATGACTCACGAAGCAATTTCTTGCAATGGCTGCAATTCTGAACAACTTGTTGGTTTAAGACTTAAATGCGATGATTGCAATAATTTTGACTTGTGTTCTACCTGCTTTGAAAAAAACGTTGAAATAAACGATCACAAAAGCGACCATTTTATGTTAGTTTACTATAGCGTACAAAATGTAAATCCTTTAGATATTGAATTTTTAGAAAAGCTGGGTAGTGGAGCGTTTGGAACTGTGCATAAAGCAAAACTAACTTCAAAAAACAAAATAGTCGCATGCAAAGTATTTGAATACAATATTGTACATCAGATATTGGGTTTTAACATAGGCGAACTCTATCAAAGTTTCATTCGAGAGTTACTGGCGTACAACGAGTTCAACAGTAACTACATTATCAAAACATACGGCAGTTGTATTGTAAATGACAACGACAATTGCAAGTTTTATTTGCTCACTGAGTTTATGGATAATGGCAGTTTAGCAGCCCTTTTGAATAAAGAACCAGATTTATCCTTCAGATGCAGACTGTCAATGGCATCCAATATTGCATCTGGTATGAAAAGAATTCACGAAAAGAACTTTATACACAGAGATATTCGACCTGATAACATATTTGTTAGCAAAGATTATGTCGCAAAAATTGGTGACATGGGCATTGCAAGATTACAAGACCAGTTTGAACAGCACTCAATAATTGGACCCCGGCCATACATGCCAAATGAGTTTTATACTGGTAAATACAACGAGAAGCTCGATGTGTTTACATTCGGCTTGACTTTGTATCATTTGTTTACTGGTAGTTCACATTCTTTCATCAATGGAAAAATTAAGCTCGTTAACAAACCGATTGTGTTTGGTGAAGTTATTGAGAAATGTCTGCAAGATGATCCTTCCAAGAGACCAACTGCTTCATCTTTGGAAAATTGGCTGACTATATATAAAGAATGCTTTTGGGACTCAATATGCAATCTGGAGGAATACCCACAATTAAGTATGGAAGACCGCACTTTACTGTTTTTAAAGTCATATAACAGCGTTACTGAAATGCTTCAAATCAAATTCGTTTAAGTTACGGAAACTCACGTTTGCGTAATTTTTTTTTCAATAGAGAATTTTAAAATGAAACTGATGTTGCATTATATCGTGTGTTTAGTTACTGATAGGTTTGAAGTTTAAATATTTGAATATTTTGAAATTTAAAATATTTTGATTGCTTTATTATCTATTTTTTTTTATGAATTTAAAAACATCAAAAAAAAAACATCAGTGAATGATTCGAAACAAAAGTGAATGATTCGGTATAACAAATGTTTTAGAATTTAGTATATGTTGATCCGCCTAAATGTAATAAGCTGTCCGTAAGTTTTAATTCGAATTGATTTACTATTCTTCCTTAACAACGAAACTTTCAAAAGAGCGATTAGTTTTTAAAACGCTTTTCAATAGAAAACTATAAACTTTCTTTTTCTTCGCACATAATTAAAGCAATAATTGAGAAACGCAAATCTCACAAGTAATTCTAAACATTGATTACAAACCAATTACTTTTTAACGCTTTTTCAAATTATGAAAAAGAGTCCGACTTGCACTCGCTTTTTCGCGATAAATGTTATTCACCATTAGTTTGATTTATAATTCCTATAGAACATCCAATAGAAAAATATTTGGAACACCCTATAAATATGCAAGAATCTTCAGCATCTAACGAAAAAATGTTTGTGTTGCGAATTTCACGAATTCGCACTAGAGATCTTTAAGAATCTGTAGCGAGCCTAAAAGAATTTTAAAAATTAAGTTTTAAACGGTTCTACTTAAACAAAGAGTCTTTCCTTAAAGATTCAATTATCAAGAGACTTTGCTATTCAAGTTTTTTTCAGTTAAATTTTTTTAAGAGTTCATAAAAAGTAGTTCAACTGAAATTCAATGAAATAAAAGGCTCAAAATTCAATCATAAAACGTTTAACCGGCTTAAATCTTAAAAATCTGTAACTTATTCATAATGAACTTTCTGATTTTCATAAATAGATAAACTGATGTTTCTTGTAGAAAGTCACTTAGATAAAATTGTGTTCATCTCAATAAGATTTTTGCTTTCAGTTTGAATGAATTGCATGAAAATACTGCAACTGTAAAGGTCCTTTTTAGAGTTAAAAAAAAAAAAAAATATCCCACACATAAAATGATTAACTATTATTTACAGACGCATAAATAGTTTTTGAGGATAAAGAGAACGAAAAAAACGAACCAGAGAAGAAAAGCGAGACTTTTATTAAACGTCATCTATTTACAATCTGGTTGAGTCGGAGAAATAAATTAGTTTTACACCGGAAAACAAATGATTTTTAAATCTCTAATGAGGAAGAGAGGTATAACCAATATGAAGCTGAAACGACTGCAGTCAATGGCTGCGAATCAGTAAAACCTTAGAATTTAAAGAAAGCAAACTCTAAAACAAAAAGCTGGAGAACACCCTGAGTTAGCACCTAAAGTTAAAAAGTCTGAAGTAAGACAACATTTGGACAATCATGACTTCCTAACTGGGAAGAAGCATATACTTGTGCATTCCGTTTATGCAGCTTGTTTGGCAAAAAATGGCGAAGTTAACATCAATGATCCTTTAATTCATTTAAATCAGAGGTGGAAAACGCAATAAAAGTTGCCCCGAAACTCCATTGACTTTGAACTTACAGTTGGAGGAGTTTCAAAAAGTGGTAACTCTTGCAAAGATGTCAAATCACTTGTTTCAAACCAGACAAAGTTACCCAAAACCAGTAGATTTTGGCAGTATGTGTAACACAAATCAAAAATAAGATATAGCTCAAAACTATATGTGTGTTAGCACATGCACCAGATAGCAGCGTTTATAACTTACTTGAATGACTAATAGTACTTTTTTTAAAGGATATTTCTGGTATTATTCTGCAATTTGAAACTAAAATTTAAACTTAACTTTACATCTGAATCTTACATAACTGAAAACCAGACATATCACAAGTTTTAATATTATTTGTTGATCCCTCTTTTTTTCTTCTTCGCAAATTAAATACTGATCAAACAAGTGAAAAAATCACGAGTAAAGAACAATTAAAAATATAATATGAAATGGAAAAATAAGATACACCCTTGAAAGACACTTTCCCTGATATCGCGTCACTCATTAAGGTAATTGTGAGTAAAAAAAAAATAAAAGCGGTAGAAAGAAAGATACCCTTTAGAAGGAAAGTCTTATGCTACTAAAAGGTGTCTTTTATAAAGTCAAAAGATAAGAAAAGATCTTCATTGTCTAAGACTTAAGTGTGTCAAATCGGTAGGTGATGATAAAAGACAAAATTTAATTCCCTCATTCAATTAGTATGCTGCAATGAATGCGCAAGATGTTAATCTTGCAATTCTTGTGAAACTTTCTTCAGTGCAAAAAAGGCGGTGAGGTTTCAAGAAAACGGAAATCTAAAAAACATGAGTGCCTGCTACAGCAAACATAGTGGCAGAGGGGAAATGTGTGAAAAAGTCAATACAGACAAGTCTTCTGCTAAATCTTTGGAATAACCAAGGGCAGAGTTGAGGCAATATAGAACTATCTTTCCGCAACCGGTCTGTATATCAAAGTTTTAAAAATTTCTAGTAAAAACCTTTAATTTTGCTAAAAAGTTGGCTATACCCAAAAAATTAACCAAGTATGTTTTTTACCACCAATTCAGCATATACACTTTCAATGCACACATTCTATCAACTGACGGAGTTTGATCAGCACAACACGATTTCATCAACAAAAATCTCTTAGATGCTGTTTAAGAAGTCAACTTTTTTTCATGTCTTCTTCATCTATTAAGTTGCACAATATGCGAAACTTTAAATTAGTAAAACTAGACTTTTTTATCACAGGCTAATCGTATATGGAATGTAATTTTGACATGGCCCCAGTTACCTCTAAGTAAGTATGGAGGTGCCAGATGATTGAAGGGGTGAAATTGAAGGGACTAGGGTAAAACCGTCACTCTTCTAGGTCACCAATATAGCTCAGTACATTTTTTTTTCATATACTGACTTTTTTATGCTTAACTTAAAACCAATATACCCCATGAAAACTCGACCAACCAGGTAAGTTCATATATTAGACATATGTGCTCATACAGAGACAATAGAGTCGTAGCTTTATTATCACAAAACCTCCTCGTGTCTAAGTCTTCAACTATCATACCGTTTGCTTATCAGCAATTAGAAGTTTAAATACCTTCAAGTTATAAAGAAGTTTTATAGTCTTGCTAACAGCGAATTCTTCGACAACCAGCCTTTTAATGGGCACACACAGGCATCAAGTTGTTTACGTTTATAATTGGGAGCATCATGGCTATAAGTTAAAGAAAGTGAAGGAGAACTAAAAATTAAAAACTTCTGTAAATAATAAACAAAAAAGTTGCTATAAATATGATAAAGTTAAGAAAAGAGGGCTAAAAGGTCACATGGGCCAAAACTTCTATTTTAAATTGAAATTTATTTTCTTTTGAACTGGATAAAATAAATAGTTGAAATATCTGCTTTTAAAAAAAGATTTACTTTCTATTTGTATAGTCTTTGCAAAACTTAGTATTTACATTTGCTTGATAAATTTTACTAGACGTTAGCTGATCAGAAGAAGGAATAGCCAACTAAAAAAAGACAATAAAAGATTTTTGAATGAAGTAAAAAATAAATTAGTATAAAAATTCTTTTAACTCTACCTTTGGTGATTAAAAAACTATGATTAAATAGCTTTAATGGGTGAAAACATATAAGCAATGCTTATATGTTTATAACAATCATGGACTGATTTGATCATCTTTGGAGGTACGATGAGGTTACTATTACAATCAATTCCTTATCAATGTCAATTTACCTATTAGGTAAATTGACATTGATAAGGATTGTTTCATTATTGTATTGAGCGTTGAATAATATTAAATTTTGTAAACACTTTCTCGGTATGGCCGTAGGTCATTAACGTTAACAATTGTGAAGTTCTCACAATTAAGCTAGTACTTCAAAGTGTGTTTTTAAGAAATGGAGAGCAAGAGGTGTTAGTGTCAGATAATGCAGCTGAATATTTTGATACCACTCTATGACAGTGGCTGAAGAAAATAGGGTGCTTACCATGTAAAACCTCACCGTATTGTCCCCAGTCTACTAGAGCAGCTGAAAGAATGATAAACACTAATCAGTGTATAAAAGTTTATAGAGTGGATATTTTAGTATGATGCTACTGAGTTACAGGACAATACTCAAGCAAGAAAATCAAGACGCCACTCAGAGATGATGGAAAGACAGCTGAGATCTTAGTTGTGAGAGCTTTAACTAAATGAGCATGTTTTTGAAACAAGCTACATTTAATTAAAGTTTCTGTATCTGTAAAATAATCTTCAACTTGATCAGTTTTTTGCTATTTTTGAGTATTACCGAAGTTAGTTTTAAGTTTTTTTGAATTAATTTGTTTAAAATTGTTTTGTTTTTTGTAAATTTTTGTTATTGTTCTGCTCATATAAGTATCCACACCCATACCAATATTTATTTTAAAAAACGTTTAGTAATGTGTGTATAAAAATGTATGGTTGAAATCCTATATGGTATTAGTGTACTTCTGGACTAGTTGGGATGCAACTTTAAGTAACTAATAATAAATTAGAATTGCTTTCATGTCCTGATATGCTGCTCATGCTTCATAAAAGTATCAAAGAGGGATATGTGTAGTTTTTAGAAGGTATGCTAACATATATATATATATTATGTGCAATAAGTAATCCTCTACCTACAAATGATTTTGAAATGATGACTGAAAATGAACTTACTTAATTGAAATTCATGAAAGTGCATTAGAAGTAGATTTGAAATATCCGAAAGTTGCATAAAGTCTCAGCTGTAATTAACCACTGAAAAATGCTACAGTTAAATTCAAGGAATGACAAGCATTAATATGAATTTGTTCAACGTGTTTGAAACAGAATTTTGATAGGGAGCAAGCACTTGGCTAAGGCTAGCATGTACCCAAGCTATGACCCCTAAAAACCTAATAACAGCATCTCATATCTGGAGTTATATATTTTAGAGTTATAATTCCATAATAGATATTTTATTCATCAAAAATGGTTATAAAAATGAAAGCCTACGAAGATATATTTGGCTATTTAGCATGAAACTATTATTAAAATCCACACTTTTTAAAACTAACCGTCCTAAAGCAAAACGAGTAATGCGCACTTTTTATCCATAAGGTTTCAAATTTAAAATTATTGTATTGAACCCTTTTGCCGTTTTTGAGGAAAACAATCAAATGACAAAACAAAAATGAAACAAAACTCAAACCACAAAACTTCAAAATATTGATTTTATTAAAAAGTTTGATGAAAGAAGAATACCAATACACACTATTAATTTAAAGCAATAGCAGAATGTTAAAACAAATAAAAAAGATAACTGTTTTAAAAATAAAAGAAAAAAAAACTGTTGATCAGGTATAGAAATTGCGATTTTTTTGATCAGGTGTAGAAAACAGCTATGAAGTTTCAATTTATCAAATCAGAAAACCACGCAGCTTTTTAAAAGGATTATTAAGAATTCCCATAAGTTTTGAATTTATCCAGTGGCATACTTTTCGGTAATTTTGCGAAAACTATCTTTTGATGTCCAAGATACAGAGATATCATTGGAACATAAAACATAAAACTTGATTTACGATCCAATTATATCTCTGCATCTTACTTAAACAATCATATTCGATCATTCAAAGCATGACAGAACCTTTGCCTATAAATAACCATATTAATTTAATTAAAGTTTTCAGAATATTTAGCAAAAAGTAAACAGAATAACTTTTGTCTTCGTTAATTTACTTGGTAAAATGTAAAGTTAAAAATAAACAAACAAAAAACCTGTTATATATATTGGCTGAGTCATAAAGTTGTCACTTTTCTGGCGTGGCTACAATAATGCTTTTTGAACATTTCAACTCAAATCACCTTCCTTGAACAATTGTTTCGAAATAGCATTACATGCCTTTATGAAGAAATTTGCGCGGTCTGCTTTGCTTAATCGCGGGTATACCTCTACTTCGCTTATTATTTTCCAAAAACATTTGTGATATAAACTAAGCCAATTTTCCAAAGATGAAGCAGTTGGCCTCTTCGTAGGATCATCTTGCAAACATCTTTCAATAACTTCACCAAACACAATCGGTTTGTTAACGAGCTCAATTTTCCCGTTGGCGAAAGAATGTGAACTACCAGTAATCAAATGATACAAAGTCAAGCCAAATGTAAACACATCTAGTTTCTCATTGTATTTGCCGGTATAAAACTCATTTGGCATGTACGGTGTTGATCCTATTAGCGAATGTTGTTCAAATCTATCTTGCAACCTTGCAATGCCCATGTCTCCAATTTTTGCGACGTAGTTTTTGCCGACA
Source organism: Hydra viridissima (assembly GCA_014706445.1). Lineage (NCBI taxonomy): Eukaryota > Metazoa > Cnidaria > Hydrozoa > Anthoathecata > Hydridae > Hydra > Hydra viridissima. The sequence goes on from QPEY01000124.1 coordinate 39,445, forward strand.
AATATGTTATCTGGTCGAATATCTCTGTGTATAAAGTTCTTCTCGTGAATTCTTTTCATACCTGATGCAATGTTGCATGCCATTGACAGTCTGCATCTGTAGGATAAGTCTGGTTCTTTAGTTAAAAGGGCTGTTAAACTGCCATTTTCCATAAACTCAGTAAGCAAATAAAACTTGTAATTGTTGCTGTTGTCATTTATAATACAACTGCCAAATGTTTTGATTATGTAGTTACTGTTAAATTCGTTGTAAGCAACCAACTCTCGGATGAAACTTTGAATTAAGTCACCCATGTTAATGCCACAAGCAATATGTAAACAATTGTATTTAAACATTTTGCATGCGACTATTTTGTTTTTTGAAATTAGTTTTGCTTTGTACACAGTTCCAAACCCCCCACTACCCAGTTTATTCAAAAGTTCAATATCAGATGGATTCACATTTTGAATGCTATAACAAACTAGTATGCTATGATTGGCCTTGTGGTCTTTATTCTGAACGTTTTTTTCAAAGCAATTAGAGCACAAATCAAAATTGTTACATTCATCACATTTAAGTCGCAAACCAACAAAGGGTTTCACATGGCAGCCAGCACACACTGACGTTTGGTGAACTATTCCATTAAATTTTTCTTTAATATTTTTATAGGTGACACTCTCGGTCTCTGCACAAGTTTCACCAAATATTTCGTTGGGTCCGGTGTATCTTATCATTGGATGGCCATTAAAATGAGGTTCTATAACTTTCCTTGATTCAAAACACTCTCCAGCACATGTTAAAATTTAGGCAAACCAAGCATTTGTAACGATCCTCTATGAAACCATCTTTCTTGCAAACTTTACAAGTTATACCGCTATGGGACGGAGAATTTATGCTGAAATATCCGTTTTTATTCATGTAAAGAAATACTTTGTGAATTAAAAAATTTGATAAATCAAATGATATATTTGAACTTGAAAGAGAAGGAGGATTTCTTTTTCTTTCAATAGGAGGGGACAAACAGGCATTGTTTTCCTTTATAGCAACAATTGCCTTCTGTGGCTCATTCTTTACCTGAACTTGCTCAGACTTGTTAGCCATCCTATACAAAAAAAGTGAAGTTGTTTACAATAAACACAAATATAAAACTTGGTAAGTTTTTGAAGGAATATTAACTCACTCTGATCTAATTTTTTCTAAGACTTAAAATTACCCAAAAAAATTAATGTTTCATAAAATGCTTAGAGAATAAGGTTGTTTTTTGGTTAAATTCTTAGTGATCCAATAATAATTTTAATTTCTAGATTAGACCTCGTGACAGTCCTCCTGATGCAGTGATTGATACACTTTTAGGTTTAGTACTTCATGGTTTATTTAACTAGGTCACATTTTTATTCTATTTTTACAAACAATTTATATTTTTACAGTATTAATTTGTTACTAGCAGTTTCTTTAATAATTATTTATTTAATTTGAATGAAAGGATGTTTTTAATTTCTTTTAAGATTCTGCTCTAAATTACTTCTTATAAGCAAAAATTTGTTTTAAAATCAACACAAGTGAAAATAAAGTAAATTAAATTCTTTTATAGAAATGGTTTATTAGAAACTGAACATTCACAATACTTTAAGTATTTAAAGATGTCGTAATTTTCAATTAATAAAAGAATTTAAATTTATTTACTGACATATATTACAAATTGTAAAAACTTAAATATTTAGCAAGATATTCAAGTGTCGAAGGAATTTAAGTATTTAGTGGGATATTTTAAGCAAATCATTTTTTCTTAAATCTTCAAATAATAAAAAATCAATTTAACGTAAGTCTTCGAATTTAATCTGATATTTTTATACACTTTGATTCATAACCTGCTTGTTTAAAATTTATGCTAGAATTATTAAAAGCAAAATGAAGCAATTTTAACCTGAATATATATATCTTACCTCAGCAAATGACTGTTTCAAAAATTGTTGAAATCGTTTTCAAATGTCTTTTACATGCAACTACAGAACCTCAAATCATGTTTGTCAAAGTTATCAAATTACAGTCAGTTCTAATATCACTGCCAATATGAAGTAAACAAAGAATGTTATTGGAAGCAAACTCTTTCTTTTAGAACAGCTCATGTTGTTCATAATCAAACAATCTACAGGATTTAAACCATACGCTTTTATACACACATCACTAAACGTTTTTGAAAATAAATATTGGATACTTATATGAGCAGAACAATAAAAATTTACAAAAAACAAAATAATCTTTCATGGTAAGTTTAATGGCTGTGTGAAAAGTCCTTGTTCAAGACAATATAGTATAATTCAGAAAGGTTTAATGGAAGCAAGTGGACCAATCAGAAATTAAGGTAATGGAAAGATATTTGCTATACAGATTGATAAAGTAGATATGAAGAGACGAGTTAACTACCATATTATGAACTCGATCAAATTGCTTAGATCTGCTTAGTTTGATTTTTTAGACAACTCTCCTTGATAACTTTACGCCTCGTATGTTCCCTTTTCTTTCTTATAAGATGACATCTTTTCACCAGTTTCAGCTTAACTCTCTTTTTTTCTGATTTTGGAATTATCAGGTCACACTTGAAAATTTGATATGAAAACAATGCGGAATTAAAAATTGGCTCATAGGGAGACAGAACTGGCTCATAGACTTTAGACCAATTAATGACTAATTAATAGACCACTTCTGAGCTGGTTTACAGCTGTGGCCATTTCTTGGTTTATTAAAACAGACATGTAAAACAAACAAACCTTTTCTTATTGCAATATATGCTGGTTACAACAAACCTACAAATGTTATTGAATTTTGGAACTCATTTGTGATTGAAACATCTAAATTGGAAAAAAATAGAATAAAACTGAAAGACAAGCTTTATCAGTTTCTTACTCATAGTCTTGTCTATAACGCTCCTGCTCGATCATTTTTAAAAATTACAAAGCTGTACAGTGGATATTGTAGCTGTGATCGTTGCATTCAATCTGGAAAACATATAGGAAGAATGACCTTTCCAGAAGTGAATAGTCCTCTTCGAACTAATGAAGCACTTACCAATATGTTGTATGCAGATCATTATAAAAACAATATAAAATTGCCACTTAAACTCATGTCTATTGGCATGGTAACTGACTTTGTGTTAGACTAGGTGCATCTTGTCTGTTTAGGCGTTATGAGAAAGTTATTACTATTTTGGGTTAAGGGTCTTTTAAAAAGTAGATTAACTGCACAACAAGTCATGAAAATAAGTGAACATTAGAAGTTGTTGCGTCCTTCAATGCCAAATGAATTTGCACGCAAACCAAGTTCCTTTATTTACCAGATGATGTTCGTTGACTTGGTGCATTAGATTGAATAAGTACTTTTCTTTTGAAAACTGCTAGCAAAGTGTTAAAAAACTAATTCGAAAATCATCATTACCACTTGAGCAAGTTATTAGAAGAGTTTCAGAAAAAAAGCTTATCTCTGTCTCCGATAAGGATAGAAAAAAAGAGTACCCTTTTTGTAAATATGAACATAACAATGGTCCAATTATATGGCCTGAGTTGTTTAACGCCATTCAAAACAAGAATGTTGAACTTAAATCTTTCGTTTTTTCATCAACAGAAAATAATAATCGTGTACTTCTGAATACTTCCAAAGTTGGAATCCTTCAAAACATACTTAAAAGAGATTTGGATATATTTATATTTGTAAAATTGTTTCAAAATGCAAACTCATTTTATGAATATCCTTTAGACTCAAAAAAATGAATGCATATAAAGTGTCTCGAGTTGAAGATAAACTTTCTATATATAATATAAATGTTTTAGTTTCAAAATGTGTGTGTTTACCTATAAATAACAGTGAACACCTCATTTTTTCTTTTTTATAAAAGTTTTATTATCTGACATAAGTGTTTTTGGTGATATACCTGAATCCGGGTTGAGCATAAAGTCTTTTTTTATAAAACCATTTGATGTACACATATTTGTTAACTTTTTCTTTTAATCTAAGGAGGACCTTTAAAGTTACTGGAAGTTCAAACTATTCATGTAAAAGGTTCGAGTGGGTTATTAAGTTTCAATAAAATTTAGAACTTTTGATACATAATCGCAAACCATATCACAAGTAATATCCAAACTAAGTACTTACTTTGAGAAGGTTTTTATCAGCTGATGGATCCTCCAATTGATTCTTGGTCTTATTAGATGTTGATGCTAAATCAACTTATGAAGGCGTTTCAAAGGGAGACCCATCCGGGTCATTCCACGCCAAACGGTCCAATTTCCGAAATAATCCCCGCACTACCATCTCCGATTTTAATAAAATTTTGACAGTATGTTGTTAAACATGTTTCATGAAAATTTCAAAAATTTCAGATCAAAATAATTATTATTTCGGATTTTGTGGTACTTTTTGTAAAGCTTACCCAAACTTCAATATCTGTCAGTAGCTAAAATTCGTATATTTGGGGTCCTATATTTTTGCAATGAAAGGGTAATATATCTTAAAAACGTGGTTTCTTAGTAAACCGAAGGTGCAGATCACAAATAATTTATTACAAGTTTCATATTATGTCTATATTTTAGTCTATGGTTCGCCAAATATCGTCACAAACGCAACACTATAAATATTTTTTATTTATTTGTAGGGTCATATCTCTAAAACTAAAAGTTTTTGAATATTGCTATTTTGTCAAAAGGTTCTACATACTGTCATAATGATATGGATTAAAAATTTGCTATTTTAAAAATTTCTCTGCTGAGTTATTCTGAGTGCAATATGGCGAAAAAAGTGAAAAACCCTAAAATAACGTGTGTTTGAACCCCTAAAACATGATGTGGGCAAATTTTTTTTGTTTTTTTAATTGTATTATTGGAAAGACCTTATTTCAAAATTTTAGAAACAATAAAAACTGTCTTGGAGAGATTTTTCTTATGAACGAAAAAAACTTGGTCAATATATAAATTTTTTGAATTTTACAATTTCGTCCTAAACATAAAGATTTATCATACTGCATCAAAATCAAAGCTTATTGTGCCAAAAATCAAAATATTTTAATGTTCAAAAAATATTTTTTAACATTTGCTTGAGTTATTTCTAGGGATTTTCGGGTCTGGGTANAAAATATTTTTTGAACATTAAAATACTTTGATTTTTGGCACAATATGCTTTGATTTTGATGCAGTATGATAAATCTTTATGTTTAGGACGAAATTGTAAAATTCAAAAACTTTATATATTGACCAAGTTTTTTTCGTTCATAAGAAAAATCTCTCCAAGACAGTTTTTATTGTTTCTAAAATTTTGAAATAAGGTCTTTCCAATAATACAATTAAAAAAACAAAAAAAATTTGCCCACATCATGTTTTAGGGGTTCAAACACACGTTATTTTAGGGTTTTTCACTTTTTTCGCCATATTGCACTCAGAATAACTCAGCAGAGAAATTTTTAAAATAGCAAATTTTTAATCCATATCATTATGACAGTATGTAGAACCTTTTGACAAAATAGCAATATTCAAAAACTTTTAGTTTTAGAGATATGACCCTACAAATAAATAAAAAATATTTATAGTGTTGCGTTTGTGACGATATTTGGCGAACCATAGACTAAAATATAGACATAATATGAAACTTGTAATAAATTATTTGTGATCTGCACCTTCGGTTTACTAAGAAACCACGTTTTTAAGATATATTACCCTTTCATTGCAAAAATATAGGACCCCAAATATACGAATTTTAGCTACTGACAGATATTGAAGTTTGGGTAAGCTTTACAAAAAGTACCACAAAATCCGAAATAATAATTATTTTGATCTGAAATTTTGGCAATGTTCATGAAACATGTTTAACAACATACTGTCAAAATTTTATTAAAATCGGAGATGGTAGTGCGGGGATTATTTCGGAAATTGGACCGTTTGGCGTGGAATGACCCAAAATACAAAAACTGCAAGAATTTAATAAATCAGTGCTAGCACAAAAAAGACTTTGGTATTTCAGCCGAATGGCATTTCTTTGCCACAAGTCATGGAAAGGGCCCTTGAGATGGAGTTGGACGAACTATTAAACGTGAAGCGGCAAAAGCAAGCTTACAACATCCATACCATGACCAAATAATGACCACTTATCAATTATATACTTTAGCTAAAAAATATATCCATGGAATTTCCTTTGAATACCTCACCGCAAATGATTAGCAAATTGAATCCACAATATTGAAGGAAAGATTTTCGAATGCTAAAATGATTCCTGGTACCCAAAAACTTCATTGCTTTAAACCATTATCCACCAATGAACTTCAAGTACAAGATTATAGTTCCAGTTCTGTGTCTAGAATTGAAAAAATTACGTCACTGAAAGTTAGCCAGCTCAACTTCAGTTCAATTACTGGTTACATGGTTGTAGAGTATGATGAACATTGGTGAATAGGTTGTGTGTTAGAGAGCAATCCAGGAAAAAGAGAAGTAACCATGAACTCTCTTCACCCTTATGGTCCAAGTCAACTTTTCTCCTTTAGAGATCCTCCAGATATTTTTACCGTTGATTTGAATGATCTTTTGCTAGCAGTCAAACCCAAAACTACAACTGGTCGGTCATACTTCATTACTTCTAAAGAGTCTGAAAGAGCAACCAAAGCACTTAACTTTCATCATGGTTAACTATTATAGCTTTTTAAATTTATTACTAGCAAATATTTATTGCAATGGTAATTGTATAAATATTATACTGCATTCAGCTCTGTACAGCCATGTAGTTAAAACTGTTAAAAAAGGTATTTAAATAATAATTTTTTAGAACCAACTTATACTTTAACGTTAATCCCGAAGCTGTTTATGGGAATCCCAAAAAGATTTTTTCATGGGAAATCCACCATAGAAAAAGCAATGTGTAAGAATAAAATAATAAAGTTTGACCCTTGCCATCAAACAGGGTCAAAGGTCAAATGACAAAATGACCAATAACTTTTCTTTTATTCAACTTATCACTTTTTTGTATAGCATTCTTCAGTTTCAACATATGCTGATTGTTCGTTAAAAATATCATCTCCTGAAAATGATTTTTGTTTCTTTTTTCGTGATTGGTATCTTTGATATCGCTGCAATCGTTTATGACCTAAACTATAGGGTTTGTACATAAAAACTGATGGTACATAATCTGGAATCTTTGAGAGAACATATAATTACAAAAAGCTGTATAATGCAAACTAAAGTTGAACTGGTGATCACTATTAAAACTGTTGACAGTATACTTCAAACATTTTTAATAGTACTATTTGTGTTAATTTTATCACTGCACTCACGCTGAGATAAATATAACAGATTATGTTGAATAAAAATGAACAATACGGAGTTAAAATAAAGTGTTTGATGCATACACGAGCATTTTTCATCATTTTATCAGGCTATTTCTCTCTATGAAGAGCATTCAGCCAATATTGTCGTCTGTTAAATTCTTTGTGGAATGACTATTTGGATTGCTGTAAAAACTTAAAAACATTGTAAAGCTTCTTCTGTTTGCACATCCAATTACATAGCAGCTATCAGGCATTTTTCTAAAATAACTTTTTGTAACTGCGAAGAATATATAACTGTGAATATAAATGTATATTTACATACAGTATTGGACAAAACATTTGCAACCAAATAATGCTAACTTAGTTTCTTTACATAAAAGTGCTGCATTTTTTCAATTTAGAGAAATAACTATGCAACTGTTTAGAGACAAAGTTCTTCAAGTTTTATTCATCACAAAGTTCATTATTTGTACACGAAAGTTAATAAATTAATCAAAAGTATTAAAAAAAGTTAATTTCCTTCTTGACAAAACAAGTGCAACTCGACAAAATGTTGACCAAGCTGTATTTCGCTATCAATATTTCGTGGCGAATCCTTTGTTGTCGATCACAGCCTTGCATCTTTGAGGCATAGATTCGATCTGGTGATCAATGAAACTTTGTGGAATCGCTGCCTGGCCTTTTGGATTTGTTCAAACAGTTGATCCTTATTACGAACACCTTCACGATTAATTCTGCGGTTGACGATCTCCCACAGGTTCTCGATAGGGTTGAGATCCGGAGATTGAGGCGGCCAATTCATCACCGATAGCTGGTTGTCTTGAAACCACTGCTTGACTACTTTTGCAGTGTGTTTCGGATCGTTGTCTTGCTGAAAAACCCATTTTATTGGCATATTCCATTCAGCATGAGGTAACATAACATCTTTCAGGATATTTTTATACATGAAACGGTCCATTATTCCATCGTTTCGATGTATTGAACCTAGACCGTTAGCAGAAAAACACCGCCAGACCATTAAATTGCCTCCACCATGCTTCACGGTCTTATAGCTATAACGAAAACCGAGGCGTTTTCCGGCCGGTCGACGTACAGGGCAAATGCCATCGCTCCCAATGATGTTGAACTTTGATTCATCACTGAACAGGACAGTTCGCCATTTCTGCACATTCCAGTCAATATGAGATGTAGCAAACAGGAGTCTTTTCT
>QPEY01000124.1:49621-65746 GCA_014706445.1 Hydra viridissima
CAACATTTGTATGGATTCTTTCTTTATTAACACGGACAAATGTTGTAAAACTTTGTTAATCTTGTTTATCAAAAGAAAACCATTTGTTATTTATACTTATAAAGTTGCGACTTGGGTTGTTAAATAAAGATATTGCATTTCGTTTTAGTGTTTGTGAAAGTGTAATATCTAGAATTTTGAGAAATGGGTTACCAGCACTAGCCATTTGCTTAAAACTCTTAATAAAATGGCCTAGTAAATGTGTAATAAGAAGTAACCTGCCAGAGTGTTTTATGAAGAAGTTTAGAAACTGTATATGCATAATTAACTGCAAGGAGATTTTTACTGAAAGACCATCAAATCTAAAAACTCGTGCTCAATCATGGTCAAATTATAAACACAACAATATAGTAAAATACTAAATCGGAATCAGTCCAACTGGTGCAATTACTTTTTTGTCTGGTGGTTGGAGAGGTCGAGTTTTGCACAAGGAGCTTAGTCAATCTTGGTTTTTCAAATATATAAATTTTGGAGATTCCATTTTAGCAGATAGGGGATTCCTCATTAACGATGAGCTTGCAGAAAAAGGAGCAAACCTTTACATTCCAGCATTTTAAAAAGGAAAACAACAATTTAGTCTGCAAGAAGTTGGAACTTCAAGGCAACTGTCAAATGTAAGAATACATGTTGAAAACATTATTGGCAGAGCCAAACAATTTAGAATTTTACAAATCACTGTGCTGATCAGACAAATTAATCTCTTAGATGATATAATGGTTTTAATATCGGCCCTTGTAAATTTAAACAAAGGCATTATAAAGTGATACAATGATATTTTGCAAAATTGTATGAAATCTAAATTAGATAAAAAAACAACCTAGTAAACCACACCTTTCTGTCTTTATCAATTTTGTTGATAAATCTATTTACATTTTGCTTAAGAATATTTACATAAGCTGTATTTATATGTAACTAAGGATAGTTTTATTTTATCTATATAAAAGCCTAAGGAACCTTTGGGTTGTATTAACATCACAGAGCCCAACAAATGATTCATACAGCAAATAATGTTGTAGAGCTGTTTACCTTGCAAATATGTTACAAGCCTCAGGCATTTTGCAGTGGTAATTAAGAATCAAAGGATGCATACTGTTTGTAATAAATAGCTTGTTTTATTTTATTCTTCTATTGTGTTATATTACTATATCTAATAAAAATATAATATGAATACATTACCATAACATAAATATTAGTTATCATTAAATGGTACTTTTAATAAAAAATATAGTAACTAACTCCTGCATTGGGGACAGAACCAGGAACCTCTTGGTTTCCTTAAAACATATACACATGAGTAATGAAACCATTTGTTGGAGCAACTTGCATTACTGCATGAAATCATGAGACCAAATTCAGGTTTCATGCAATAACAATACTGTTTTCTATTTTGAAAGTCTTCGTCTCTTTATCTGCTGACAATTTCTGGTAAAATAACATTGAAGAAATATTTAGCAAAAACATTAAGAATTACTTAAAGAAAATCATTATCACGATGTACAGTACACTGTAAATAATTGTTTTGCTCAACTGGGGACCACATTGTTGATGCTGGGAGCATACCAACAATCCTGGACATGGCCACACAAAAAATATGTTTTATATGCCTCCAATGATTTATATGCTTTGATATTTTCTTTTGTAAACTCACTAGGAGTGTCTGTGAGAAAAATTAAAACGTCTCTCCAATGATTTATATGCTTTGGTATTTTATTTTTTAAACTCACTAGGAGTATCTACAAGAAAAATTAAAACGTCTCTCCAATGATTTATATGCTTTGGTATTTTATTTTTTAAACTCACTAGGAGTGTCTACGAGAAAAATTAAAAAGTCTCTCCAAGTAACGTCAGGCAACTTTGTAATGTTTTTCTTCCAAACACTTTCATTAAAATTTTCTGGATTTAATTCATTAGCGTTTGAAATATTCATTTATTATTTATTGATAATTTATTTTAATATTTTAAATAATTATTTTTATCAATTAAAAGTAAATGTTGACTATAATTAAACCACTATGGGGCATTCCATGTCAAGTGGAACCACCCATTTGACATCACCGTCTCGGATTTTGATGAAAAATGGCTCACATGTTAGGCATTCGGGATGCACTTAAAGTTGATGCAGATAAAGAATAACTTTGATTCTCGTACTAGTTCTTTTGCGTTACTTCGTCCTTTAAATCAAACGTTTGTGACAATGAGTTTCTATCCCTTCAACAACAAAATGATCAAGTTGAACTTTGATTTCCCTTCGCATCATGTAAAATCTTTCATTCAAAAATAGCACAACCTGTAAGCAAAACGCAGGTATTATCAAGCCGAAGATGAGGTTTCTGACGACGAGATCAATAATATTTGGTCAAATGAGGTACCAACTACTAATCTTTCTGATTTCAATAAAAACTATATTTGACCAAAGAATAAGTGCGTCAGTAAAGGATGGGAGTGTAGGGGTGTGGTAACTAACACATGACTTACATAATCAGTTTTTCTGTAATCAAACGATTATGCTTGATTACAGAAAAACTGATCACGTAATTTTTGAAAGATCCTTTATACTAATATTAATTAGAGCACAAGTTATTTAGCCGTTATCCAACATTCACCGAACAACAAAGTATTTTCTTCTTGAGCAATTTTATGTGTTTCTTACAAATTTTTGGGTTCTAATTACGAATGTCACATCAAAATTTACATACATCGTACTGTTTAAGAGAATTCTTGAGTATTACCATAATTTTTATCCAAAAATTTTACTCCAGTAAATGATTCATCAGCAACAGGTATTCAGCTTAAGCATGACCAGGTATGTATAATCAGACCAAGTTGGAGGCATTTATGTAGAAATATGACATCTCAGACATGCCAGGACGAATCAGAACTAGCTCGGCGCTTACTCAGCATTCTATAAAGATGGCTTGCACAAACCGATACTACTCAATTGGTTAACACACTAAAGCTAGTGTGTATATGTACATCATTCTAGTAAGTATACTGCATGTATCAATATAGGGTAGGGTGGGGTAATCTCAGCCTATTTTTGTTTATTTCAGACTTTGAGTTAAAAAAAAACAATGTTTAGGTATTGGCTTTCTGACAAAAGTTGTGTTAAAGTCATGATTGGACATCCTATTAAACAAATTTAACAAAAAACTATTACTTAAAATGTTATCAACAAGTCTTGTGAGCCTTTATTTAAAGATACCAATATAGACCCACATTACGTGGGGTAATGTGGGTCTACATAACATATTGGTACTTCTGGTTTAAAATACTGCTGCTAATGAAAAATCTGACATATATTCTATATGCACGCACCTTTTTTATAGTATAAATGTAAGATTTTATTTTAAAAAGTAGTTTTTAGATATTTTTATTGAAAAAGAAAGTGCATACATACACAGCACAACATAAAAAACTAAAAACTCGGACAAATAAAAGTAAAAAAATGGTGATTTAAAACAGAAATAATGTTTTAATAAAGTGTTTTATGAAAATTAACTATTTTTTTGATCACTGCACTTTTATTGTAACATTTATGGTATTTTAGGCACTTCTTTGATCTTTTTGGGTACTTTTTTGATACTTCAGTAAACGTAATAGTTTTTTTTGTACATTTTTTTTTAACTTGGTTTTCTTCCTCTCTGACTTTTTGTTCCTCGAGTAACGTCGTTTGACTTTCTCATTTGTAAGGAGTTCTCCACATTTTGCTTGTACTTTCTTCCTTTTTTGTTTTTGTTGTTCTATTATTGCTGCTGTTTCTGCAGATACATTAGGACATATGATTGACCTTAAAGCTTCTCGCATAGCTGATCTTGGTGTTTTTAATCTTGGAGATTTAGGACTATAACGTTCAGGTAATTGATTGAGAAAGTCAATACCTGTTATTCTTATTTCCATCTATTCTTTACTTAATGGTGAAATACCTGTACCACGAAATCCTGCTATAGCATTTGCTGGAGAGAGTCTCTGACACAGTTGTTTCAATTACCCTGTAAAAGCTATCTTATCAATATTTTTGTGTTGTGTTTCTCTTCCAAACCGCTTTAAAATTTTTCTCCACTCATTTTTTAATGGTCCAAAGACAGCCACATCTAACGGTTGTAAAGCGTGTGAGCAATTTGGTGGAAGACAAGCAATTTTGATATTGTTGTCCATGGCCGCTTTCAAGGTACCATATGTTAAATGACTGCCATGACCATCATAAAGCAAGAGTATTGGTTTTTGATCTTGGTCAACAAATGGTATAGTGGTTGACAAACCTAAACGAAAAATGTATTTACTTCTATTAAATCATTTGTACCGTCTTCAAGAACATCAAAGGCTATTTAGTGTAAATACATTAATAAAAAAAGGGAAAGAAAAATAAGTTGAAAGAAAAAAATGAAAATTATAAAGTTCAAGTAAAATACCAGTTTTCAAATAGAAAGTCTTGCATCCATCAATTGCTTTTGCCCCAAAAGTACATCCTGGTGGTCCATTTTACATCCATTTAGAATACATATAGGCTTCTCCCTTAAAAACAAAAAATGGTGGAAGATATCTTCCATCTGCAGACACACAGAAGAGCACAGAGAACATAGATTTACCAGAAGAAGCAATCAGTTCATAAGCATCTTTGCTTTTTGGATGTACAAATGCACTCTTCGTTAAGTTATTTGTAAAGAGCCCAGTCTAGTCAAGTTTGTATATACTACATTGTACAATGTTAATATTATGAATTACATCAGATAAAATAGTAAAAAATTTGTCTACAACTTCACGCGTTAAACTTTTAGCTCTTTAAAAGGTAAGTTTTTCAGGTTTGCGTTATCGAAGTTTATCAACATGACGCTTCTTAAAAGAAATTATCCAATCTTTCCCAGGAATTCCATTTTTTAAAGGAGTTTTCATCCTCATCGTTGTGCAAAATTGGGCATCTAAATTAAAAATGTCAAGACAATCTAATGGAAGACCATATCTTTGACAATACTGCGCTGCAACTTCAACCATAGCTTCATTATTATCACTCAGCACTCTTTTTCGACCTTCACGCTTGTTTTCATCAAATTCTTGTTGCTTTGTTCTTCGTCTCAATGTTTCTTTAGGAACAAAACATTCTTTAGCAGCATAATAAATAGTCTTTTTTTCTCACATACTAAAAGTCTGTTAAACTTTTAGTGAAATACTAGCATGAATCATAACATATCACAAAAAAAATATTTTAACACCGAATAGGTATTAATATAATATTTCATTTGACCTTATTTGACGTAGGAGAACGTATTCTTTCATACAAATAAATACACGTTTCTTAAAATAAACTTCAAAGATATTAACTTCAAACATAAGAGTTTAATAGTACTAAAAAACTATTAACACGAAAATAGTTAGGTCTGATGAAACTAATAGGTTTATGTTACTAACAACAACTTCGATTACATTATTACATATAAAGTTACACATACTTAGACCCACTTTACCCCACCTGATTATATTTCAAATTTTAAACAATCCACGTGGGTTAGTGTCTTAAAGGTATACTATCCTTAAAATAAAGTAACTTCATTTTTAAAATAACCATTTTTCATACGCATATGCCTTATTTGAATATATTTTTTCTGAAGTTTAAAAAAGGAGAAAAAAATGACAGCATTTTAGCTTAAAAAGTGCCGTTTCTAACAACATAGCTAGGTTATACTTTAAAATTAACAAGCCAAATATGTTATAACAAAGTGGTAAAAGTTACAACTTTAAGCCTAAAGCCATTATCAATATAACATATAAATATCAATTAGATCCAGATTACCCCGTAGACCCACATTACCCCACCCTTCCCTAAAAGTAATAAAATGCGATAACCGTTTTGCTGTCTGGCAATATTAGGGTGGTCCATTTTAAACATTTTTTTCAAATTTTAACCAGGATTTTTACCAAATTTTTATCTAAAAACGCTAAATACCAAAAATCTCGAATTTAGAACGAATTTTACATCCCCCACAAGACATTGGAAGTTCAAGTAATGGATTGCGCAAGTGTTGTGCAAAGTTTTTAGTAACAAACTGTTGTTTTTTCTTAATGGGGTTCACACAATTTATTTGACAATCACTAACAAATAATTCCAAAAAAATTTATTAATTTGCGACTTATTATATTTATCTTACAAGAGATTTGTTTTAAAACATCACAGAGATTGCGTAACATAATTCAGTTTAGTTACTCTTATTTCAATACATTTCAAACATTACAATATCGATACTTTCGTTCCATTATGAATTTAATATTGTGAAATTGCATTTAAGTTAGTGATTAAGTCTTAATTCTCTTGAGACAACAATAGAGTAATTCCACGACCGTCTCACAAAAAATGATAAAGTTAAACCAACCCAATATAGATAGTATATCAGTAGAAAGCTCTACCTCTCCTCTTTCAGAAAATATATAGCTTATTATAGTATGCCGCTATTATAAAAAATAACATGTGCTGAAACAGAAGGTAAAAGTAGGCTTTTTTACAATAATTTAATTCATTTTTAATCACCAAAGTTAAATTGATTTTATAAAAAATTCAAAAACTATCTTGCTCATTGCAATCAGGTTTTTAGCTGCACTTATCATTCCTACTTATGATAAAAACATAATTATTGCCAGACGAATTCAGATTTCCATTTGTTTTAATCAAATGCTAATACCACTATTGTCACGCTGTGACAATTAGGGTACCAATCGTTTTATTTCTAAGACTACCAGTAAAACTTAGGGTTTCAAAAATCCAGCGCAATGAGAACTCAATCTTTCATAATCTATTTGTTTTGAATGAAATTGACAAGAATAAATGCATTACATGGTACCAATGGGAAAAAGTTTCAGAAGGTAATGGAAAGGAATATATTAAAAAAGTTGAAAAAAAGGGAAGAGTTAATGATCTTTACAGCACCTTTTCAAAATCATTACTTTCATTTCTTTGGCATTATTTTATTAAACAGAAACAATCAACTTACATGTCGTGATCATAAGATCCAACTTCAAAGTAATCCAGACACAGCCGTTCTTTAAGTGGATTTTGCTGAAAATTTTTCAACTTTGTGGCAAGATGAAGTGCAGTCAGCATATTGGCACAAGAAGCAAGTTACTGTTTTTACTGCTGCATTTTGTTCCAAAACTCATGCTCATCAGCTGTCATAGTTTCAGATGATTTAAGCCATTCAAAAGAATCTATTCTTGTATTTGTTCATAGTTTATCATCTAAGCATATTGAATCAAGTGTTAAAATGCTACAGATTTGCACAGACGGGCCAAGTAATCAATTTAAAAATCGTTTAATTGCATCAGCAATACCCTGGTTGGAAGAACAGCATGATTTAAAATTATTCTTACAATTTTTTGCTGCTTCTCATGGGAAAGGACCAGTAGATGCTATTGGTGGGACCTTTAAAAGAATAGCAACGAAAAAAATAATATGATATGATAAAAATGTATGATAACTGATGCCATTACTTTTCATGAAGCTGTTAAAAATGAGACTTTTTTCAATATCTGTTTTGTTTCTATGGAAGATATTATAAATAAAATAAAAAAATTTAAAGTTGATGAGTTATTTACAAAAGCACCAGCAAGACCAGGAATATTTGCAGTGCACCTAATTCAAAACAATAATGGTAAAATAGAAATGCGACCCTATTCAAGCGCCAAGTATTTAGTGAAACAATTTACGTCTTCAGACGAAATCACCAAAAAACTTTAAAACGTTGTATATATGACAGCAATATAATATGGATGCGATTTGACATTGATATAGTATGGACGTGTTCAGAAGATTACTATGTAAGAACTATTTTTATGAAGATGTAATTATATATTTGTCTAATACTTCTCTACTTAGTTTAAAATTTATTAAAAACAGCCCACTTACCTGGTATATAATTACCCAAATGTGTCTGGTCACGCTATGACGTTTACCACTAGTTAATTAAAGGTGCACCTGTTTGAAATTTAATTAAATAAACGTTATTTAGCTATAAAACTTGTCAGAGTAATGTCTAAACTTTTTGTTTAATGCCAAGTTAATAATTCAGTTCATCTATTGGGTTGGGGAATATATTCGTAGCGTTTTTATATTTTATTTTATTTTACAACGATTTGTTTCTGTTTGACAAAGTGTAAATATTCATTCGATAGAGCTCTTTCTGCTCTACAAAACTGTCCTAATCGTCTTTTGGAATAATTTAATTTTTTGTTACTTTTAAGGCTTAAAAATGGAATTTCCAGGAGGTATAAAACAACATTTTCGACACCTACTTTTCTTCGCTTTTCATCGAGGCCAAAAGGCTGCTGAAGCAACCCGGGACATTTGCAACGTATACGGAGACGGTGTCATAGGTGAGTCCACTGCACGAAAATGGTTTGCAAAGTTTAAAAATGGCGATTTTGACGTCGACGACACACCACGCAGCGGGAGACCTTCTGACTTCGACGAAAAGCGTCTAAAAGCACTTTTAAAGGAGGACGGTCACCAAATAAGTCGTGAATTGGCCGAAAAAATGAACTGTGATCATAAAACGATTCTCAACCATCTTCATTCAATTGGATTTGCTGAAAAATTGGGAGCCTGGGTGCCTCACGAGTTAAGCGAAGTAAACAAAGAAAATCGCCTTCAAAATGCTTCTCAACATCTCGCCCGCCATCGAGCAACACGTGGTCATAAACAGCGCTTTTTGTATCGAATCGTCACGGGAGATGAGAAATGGTGTCTATACTTTAATATGAAGCAAACGAAGGAATGGGTGGCACCAGGAGATACGCCAAAGCCGAGAGTCAAGCGTGACCTTCATCCAAAGAAGATCATGATATGTGTTTGGTGGGACTGGGAGGGCATGGTGCACTGGGAAATGCTCGATAGGAATGTCACGATCACCAAGGAGCTCTACATAGCCCAGCTACGCCGCGTAAATGAAGCTATTCAACTGAAAAGATCTCATTGACAAGGCCAAATCATACTCCTTCACGACAACGCCAGACCCCATGTTGCACAAGTCGTCAAAGCCACACTCCAAGAGCTCGAATGGGAGGTCCTTCAGCATCCGCCGTATTCTCCGGATCTTGCACCCACAGATTACCATCTTTTCCGATCTCTGTCGAACCATATGAGGGGCGTTACCTTCGATAATGAAGAGGACCTTAAAAACTGGGTCAATAACTTCTTCGATACTAGACCGGGCGATTTTTGGCGGAAAGGCATCGACAAATTGGTCGAGAGGTGGGAGGAGGTCGTAAACAGCGATGGCGAATACATAATCGATTAATTTATTATTATAAGTAAAGATTTCCCTTAAATAAAAGTCTTTGATAAAAACGCTACGAATATATTCCCCAACCCAATATATTAGCTGAATGGCGATGTTGATCTAAAAACTAAAAAGTAATGAGAGAATTTTGGTCACGCTGTGACGTTTTATATTTTCTCGCATGAATAAGAGGCTAATATATCCAACCTAATTTTTTTTCTTGTTTTTTGTAGCACCTTTTATAAGCTAACAAAATATCAAAAAAATTCTTTTTATATCTATTTGATAATAAAATATTGAAGGCTAAAAGACAAAAAAAAAGACGGTTGTCACGCTGTAACGGTCGTGGAATTGCTCAATAGTTCTTAAAAACATGCCGCAACGTTAATAAGTTTAATTTACAACGCTTTAAATGAACCTTATTCTGTATCATTTTAATGTTGCAAAGTATATATCTAAACTTACAGTCAATAACAGCGTTAAAATCACAAGCTTCAGTCTTGTATTAAACCACAACGATGGCTCCCATACTAAAGACGATTGGTAGACCTAGTAAAAGTTTTGGAAATAATGTATCTATTGATCAGAAGAGTCAGTACTTAGATCAGGAAAAAAGTGTTCACCACATTCGATACATATTCCAGCTGTTGCTATAAACAAAGATATTGCCGATAAAAAAAGCAAGTTCTTCTCGTTTAAATCATTGGATTGTTGGTTTTTCTCTAGAAAACTTTAAAGGAGGAAAGCTACCATTGAATAGAGCTGTATTGCAAAAATACCTTTTTGAGAGAGAAAAAAATCCTAGAAAAGAAACAAGACTCATTGCAAATCATCTAGTTAGCGAAATTGTACACATACAGACACTTACACATTGCTGAAACGCTCTGGTAACGACGAGTGGCTTATTGGCTCAATGGCTGGAGTTGACAAAATACTTGCTGAAAAAGAGCGACAACGCTACATCAAACCACAGTATCAGGAAAGAAAGAAAAGAAAGGAATTGCTTCATATAAAGAAACAGCAACTCAAATGTTTAACCATTACTGATAATGAAGTCAACGAGGGCGACGAACTTTCTTCAGATATTACGGAAAAAGATGAAAGAGATAAATGTTTTTCAGTGAAAGAGAAAAAAAAACATCATTACAAATCAGCGATAACGATGAAAATTTCAAAAAGAGAACTATTAAAAGAAACGTGTATAGTTGCTGATGGATCCGGTATTAGTGAAAGACAACAGCTACTTATTTTGGGAAAGACTTTAGCATTAGGTGGAGCAGCTTTAAATAATGTTACACTTTCTAAATCATCAGTTCACTGAGCAAGATCAGCTAACAGATTTGAAGAAGCTATATTAATTGAAAAAACTTGGATTCCACCTGAATATTTGGAAATTCATTGGGATGGAAAAACATTCAAGCAAGCTGCTGAAAAAAAGGAAGGGCGACTTGCTGAGTATGCAGGGCCACCTCCTAAATTGCTAGGTACTTCTAAAATTGTTGTCTGGACAGGTCAAACGCAATGTTGTTCAGTGATGAACCTAGTTGATAAATGGCAATTAAAAGCATCTGTTGTTGCACTTGTGTATAAAACAACATCTGCAAACAGTGGAGCATATAATGGAGCTGCAATTCTAATTGAGAAGCAAATTGGTCGTTCTCTACTCCGAATTGAATGTAGACATCATATTCCAGAGCTCTTTATAAAAGCAACATCCAATGCTACTTGTGGTCCGAACAAATCACCAAGAGTTCAGTTGTTTGTAAGGTTCAAAGAAGAATTTCATAACCTCAATAAGAATATAAAAAGATTTAGAGTGTGGGACTGGCCTCATAATGAAAATAGTTTTTTATTTCAACAAGCACTTGATGTAAAGAAATGAGCAATAAATTGCTTGGAGAGAAAAACATTTCCTCTTGGGGACTATCGCGAACTAGTGGAGCTTACTTATTTTTTTTCGGTGGACATATTAAAAGAGGTTTCCGCATTCGGTATGCTGGTTCTGATCATCATGCAAGGTGGATGTCAAAAGCCATTTATTTTACAAAAATATTCCAAATAACTCGTACTTTTGAACTTACTGATGAAGAAGCAAGAAAGGTTAAGAGGATGGCTGAGTACATTTGTCTTTTTTACGCAAAGTACTTTCTTCAATCTGCTATTACTTCTGCTGCTCCAGCTAATGACCTGCATTTCTTTTACTTAATGAGGAAATTTAAATCAATCGACCTTGAAAGTACAGAGGAAGCCATCAAGTCTTTTGAAAGATACCTTGGATACTTATCTGAGGAGCTAGTAGTCTTTTCCTTGTTCGACACTCTGTGACCAAGACCTAAAGTATTTACTCCATATAAACTGAAAACTCCGATTATTATTTGGCGCAACGAAGAAAAATCTTTTTTATCGTCTTTTTTAGGCGAAAAGCCATGGTTGCTTTTTCATTTGTTAAAATTAAACACACCCCAAAAATGGCTAAACGTTCCATCAGAGCATTGGAACAAGTTCGAGGACTTTAACGCCGCAAAAAAATTTGTATGCAATCTTTCTTGTGTCAACGATATTGCAGAGCGAGGTATCAAGCTTATAGGAGACATCAAAGAAAAATGTTTTGATCCAGTAGAGAGAGAACGACTTGCTCAAGTTGTGGAAAAGCATCGAAACAGCTTTAAAGGTGCCTATTTCTCAAAGAAACCAATTAAAATTAATTTTCAACAAACAATTAAATGAAATTTCGTTGAAGTTATTAATTTTATATTTATTAGTATTTCAATAAATCTTTTGTGGGATATGTACAAATAGTTATAAATTAATAAAGTTTTGATAATTGTTTTCTAATGGTTAATAATTAAATTGTGTTAACCCCACTAAGTATCTATAACAACTAGTGAATAAAAAAGTTGCGCAACACTTGCGCAATCCGTTATTCTAACTTCCATTGTTTTGTGGGGGGTCTAAAAATTGTCCATAATTCAAAATTTTTTGTATTTAGGGTTTTTAGATCAAATTTTATTATTGGTAAAAACCTCGATTAAAATTTCAAAAAAAATTTAAAATGGACCATCCTAGGCAATATGTCTCGTCATAATTGTAGCAGCCGAGATACATTCTGCTATATAGCGAATCTTCACTTGCATTTCAGAGACGTTTTATAACTACTCTTTTAGAGAAAGCTTATAATCTGTATTTTGGCAGCAAAAATGGTGACCAAGACAAGGAATGGACGCTTCACATTTACTGCACAACATAAACTGTCAATCGGACTTTATTTTCTGCTTGACTAATGTATGTGGGTTTTCTGCCAAAAATAAGCAGTCAATTGGATATCCTAATCTGCCTTCAGTAATTAGACCTGTGCCACATAATTTAATTATTAACCATTAGTTCTAACAGTGACATTTACCCAGGTTTTGAACTTCACTCATCAGGTGATCCACATCTGAAAACACAATCAGAATTGAACAATTTGGTAAGAGATTTGGGTCTGTAAAAAAAAAAAAAAAGGTGTCTGTTATCACCAGGTACAAAACGTTAACTTTTAGAAGTTGACATAATGATATCACCAAACTTTTTGCACAAGTCGACATACATTGTTTCTGTTTCAACATTGAAGGATGATTCTCGGCCAACGCTTGTAATCGCAAATAGGAAGAATGATGTCTCCTAATTGATTTGTCAATGCAAAGTCCGAAAACTGATGTGCTACATAATGGCAACGTTTATCAGTCAGTACCTATTGGTTACGTAGCACACAAGAAGTTAACTTATGAGAATATGGAACGTTGCTCAACCACAGTATTGCAGATGCAACTGGAATATCTGAGGAGATCTGAGAGTGAATGCTCTGTTACTGGGACTGCAGCTGGGTTATACCAAGTACTGCTGTTTCATCTGTGAATGGAACAACCGTGCCAAAGAGTCACATTGTTGTCGACAGAGCTTGCCACTCCGCAAAATGTTTGCTCTGGGACAGAAAAATTGTGTACAGTTTTTCAGGTAAAAGTTGCCTAGAAAGCCTTCAAAGACGTTGTTCACAGATGTTCTGGGCAACTACAGAGCGCCAAATTACGTTTAAGTCGTGGACAAACTTCTCCGTGCATACCAGAATATGAAGTGCAGCATGTCACTCAAGATTCATTTCCTTCGCTAACACTCGGACTTCTTTACCTTGAGTCTTGGTGTTGTCAGTGACGAACACAGTGACCGGTTTCACTTAGAAACTGCAGCAATTGAGAAAAGATAACTGGGCAACTCGAGTCCATCAATGCTTACTAACTTCTATTGGACACTGCAACGTGATGCATCAGAAGTTGAATACATAAGAAAATCAAGAGCAAAACATTTTTAATTCTGTTGAACTTAATGGCTCATGCGGAATATAAACATAATTAAATAGGTAAACAAATGCCTATTTCTTAGAGTTCCTACTCGATGCGGTAAAACAAAAACTAAATTTGTGCATACCATCTTAAATCTGAAACAAAAACCTAGACGAACAAGGCAGCTGTGCATAGAAATTTAGTTGAGTGCGGTACTTCCAGGGATGTTGTGAGAGTCGAATTCCAAACCTCACACTTATAAGGCAAGCGCTCTATCAATACAGCACTACCACATTACAATTTATAGTCTTTTATATAGTCTACATAACTATTACAGTATTATATTACTAATTTTATATTATATATACATTGGTGATTTACAGTTTAAATTATGGTGCTATTATAGTATTGTATCACTAAATTACTTTAAATTTAAATTTTGTTTATTAATTTAAATTATTTTAGTTTAATAATAAACTAAAATAATTTAAATTAATAAACAAAACTATAATTATAGTTCTGCTTTTCTTTATTTTCAGAATGAGTAATAATTTATGTTCATATTCTACAAAAAGGCAAAAAATAAATGCTGTTGTTAATAAAATATTTTTTGATGCTAGTTCTCTGAACAGTTCTTTGTGTACTAATGAAATAGTGATAAAGTTGATAATTATTCTGAAATTTGTAGCTGGAGTGATAATGATATTCATAAAAATGAACACAGTTATCCAAATAATAATAAAGTTATGCCTCTTGACAATAAGCTTATAAACTGCAATGATATTTAAGCACAAACTGAAATATGACAAACTGAAAGAAACATCAGAATAAAAAATATTGCAGGTGGAGAATATTTCTATTTTGGGGTTAAACACTGGCTTTCTGTTTTAATGGAAAGGTATCCTATTAAATCTGAAATTAATATATTACATCTGCATATAAATATAGATGGAGTGCCAATATTTAATAGCTCAACTGCCAGTTTGTGGCCTATTCTTTGCTCTGTTCGAGATGCAGATTGGTATCCTTTTCCACTTGCACTATATTTTGGTAAAACCAAGCCTAACTCATTACAGGATTATTTAAAAGACTTTGTTGCTGAAATGAAAATATTAGAACGAACAGGTTTTGTTTGTGTGGCAACTGGGAAGCACTATTTGTTAAAGTTGGAGGCTTTTATTTGTGATGCACCTGCAAGAGCATTTGTAAAGTGCATTAAACCGCATAATGCATATAATTCTTGTGAACGCTGCTTTCAAACAGGTGAATGGTATGGCAAAGTTGTTATGCCCAATTCAGCCGCACCTCTGAGATCAGACATCAGTTTTAAAAACAAAACAGATAAAAATCATCATGATGGTACACATATATCACCTATTGAAGAATTAAATATTGGTTTAGTTAGTGGCTTTCCAATTGACAGCATGCACTCAGTATTTTTAGGAACAGTTCGTAGGTATATTAATCAATTAGTCTATGGAAGATCTGAACATAAGTTATCAAGATCAACAATTGATGCTATATCTGAAAAACTTGCTATTCTAGGAGCTTACATTTCTAGAGAGTTTTCACGAAGGCCTCGATCTCTTTTAGAGTTCAAGCAATGGAAAGCTACAGAATTAAGACAGTTTTTGTTATATACTGGCCCTGTTGTTTTTAAAGGTATTCTTTCTGATTCTGTATATTCCAATTTTTTGTGTCTCTCTGTAGCTATTCGCATTCTTATGACTCCATCATTGTGTAACAACCACTACTTTGTTTATGTAGAAAAGTTATTAAAGTATTTTTTATACAATTTTTGCTTATTGTTTGGAAAAGATCAGTGTGTTTACAATATTCATTCGTTGATACACTTACCAGATGATGCTAGGCAATTTGGCGTGTTACAAAATGTTTCTTGTTTTCCTTTTGAAAGCTATTTGGGAAGGCTAAAAAAGTTAGTTCGTCAACCTAAATCACCTTGCTCACAAATTGTGCAACGAATTTTGGAAGGTCATTTGCAACAATCAAAATTGTGCAACAGTATACCGTCTAAATTTCGACAAAAACACTTGCTAGGTCCACTACCATTGCCATTACATCACTACATTCAATACAAGCAATATTTTGGACCACAGTTTCTAGTTTCTCTTGCAACTGCTGACAATTGCTTTGGTGTTAATGATAAAGTTATTTTAGTCAAAAACATATTAACTGATGTAATCTGCTCAGAGACTAATACTTTTGTGGTCTGCCAAGAGTTTCAGCGTAAGCAAGCATTTTTTACTGATCCTCTTGATTCAACAAGCTTGTCCATATATTATGTGGATAATGTGTCATTTAATACAACAACATTTTTTATAAAAGAACTAAATGTTAAGTATTTTAAACTACCATTTAAAAACGGCTTTATAGTTATTCCACAAATACATTTTTCCTAGTATATTAAATAGCTTGCTGCAAAAAATACAATTACTTTACTATTTTGTATAATGTATTATAAAATATTTACCTTTTAAAGTTATAACTTT
>QPEY01000124.1:72916-84382 GCA_014706445.1 Hydra viridissima
AAAAACCAGTACCAATACTTGTTGATTAGAAGTGATCCTGTAATATCAAACACTTGTTTTAAAAAATAAAAGGTTGAAAATGGAAAAACACTTACCCCTGAAGTTTTATCTTTGTTAATGCTGCAATAATGAAATAAAGCCTTTTTATTAGTATTAGGTTTTCTTTTTTTGTTTTCTTGAAAGAAAAATTAGATAAGATAAATATTTATTTTGTTTTTAATATATTTTAATATTATATAATATTAAAATATTTTTCGAACCAGTTTTTCTTTTTAATTAATAAATGTTTTGGTTTGAGGAATTTAATTTTTTTAAATTAAGTCAGTCATTGTGCGCGTAAAACTCTCTAACGCGTATACGCGTAAGTAGTACGAGCCTTAGGCACAAGAAATATTTAAATTAAAAAATATGTGGTATTCTTTTATATGGTATTTTGAATCAAGGAATTCGATTTTTTTATTTAGGCTATATTTTACGCGCGTAAAAGACAGTTACACGCGTATGCGCGCATTACGCGTCATAAGTATGTGTAAAAATTATTTTTAATGGAAAATTTAAATTTTTTGACCCAAAATACGATAATATTGATGTATCACATAACTATATATGATAGTTATATAATTTTTGCCGTTTTTTCACCTTTCTGCCTCACTGTGCGACGTACACTATGCATAGGCGTAGGAAAAGAGTAAAAAAAATAAAAAGTATAATTAACAATAAAGCTCTAAGTTTTCAGCTTTTTAAACATTTTTAAAAGTCTTTATCTACTTCCCTACAGTTTTACGAGAGTGTCCATATCTTTTTTGCTTCTATATTGTGACATTAAATGTCTACCTACAAGCTGAGCACGTATATATGATTCTCTTCGCTTAATGTGTGTAAACATAGCTTGCAGCTTCAGTTACCAATTTGACACATCTTTCAACTGACTGCGTATGAGAATTCCAGTGAGGAACTTCCATAGGATAGTTTATAAACTCCTTGATTGTGGCAGAGGTAAGAGTGCAGGTAAGTAGAGGCTCAGTTACACTTAAATTCCATGCTGTAAGGTCTGATAGCTGTTTAGCATTAGGATTTATTTCTGGTGTTCTTCTTACTCTGAGAATGCTATCTCCAACTTGAATTACCTTATCTCCTATTTCTCGTATGTTAAGAATTTTGTTTACAGCTTCTTTTCTTTCTTCTGCATTTTTGCTACAAAGCATGGATTGTAAAATTGCTTCAGAATAGGCATACCACGCTGATGGTCTAATTTTTGGCATAACAATATCTAAAACATTTTTACTCTGAGTTCTTAGTAACTCTAGTTGATACAAGACATGTCTAGGTCCCTCAACCCAACTTGAATGAACTTTAATATTAAACCAGTTAGGTTTATAAACACTAACAATAAAATTCACAATTATTTTTAAATTGTCTAGATTTGTACAAGTAAGGCCATGATTAGACACCTAAATTCTACAAAATCGAAGTGCTGTTGTTAGCCATCTACTGTGACAGACTGGTCCGATTTGCAGCATTGCTAACTTGATAAGCAGATCTCCAGTCTTTATTGCTTGACAAATTTGATAGGCATAACTTTGGTCAGTGCTTAAATCATTAACAATCTTCTGACTGAGATAAATCAAAGGAGGACCTAAATTTGTTTTAACAAAGTTGGTATTGATTTCAATCTCAGTTGCTGTGTCAAGCATTTTCCCAAGTGGTCCAGACCATTTATTATGAGAAAGCATTGGACCATCTAAATGTTTAATTAAATGTCTTAACCCTAATTCACCAGTATGTTGGTCACAAACAATCCAAACTAATCTTCTATTTAATTTTTTTTCTACCCATTGTATGACACTACCCACCCAACCAGTTTTGACATTTGTGCTATCTCCTCCAATAGCCATGAGATTTTAATTTTGATTTTTACTGTTTAACCAGTTAACTATGTGATCTGCAATAACTTTAGCTTTTTTTTATTATTGGTCATATCTGGAACAAAAAAGATAATCACCACCAGGGTCTTTTACAACAGAGAAATGTTCTTCTTTAATCAGAATAGGAAATCTTCTTTCATTTACCTCTATAAACATTTTTGTAGCATCTACTCTCCCGTCAAAAAAAAGACATGACATAGGGTTTTTTTTTAGGTCTACCTCAAAATGATTGTCTAATTCTTTTGCCAATTTTTCCTGAGCTCTTTTTACCTTGTTATGATCTATAATAAGATGGCAATCATTCTTGCTTATAATCTTTGCATCTATCAACGCTGCTGTAGCTATTTTAGCAGTTTCTCTTAAACTTGTTTGGTGTCTCATACTAGCAATATTTTCAATACTCATAGTATTATAACATGTTTGATTCAGAGAAGATTTACATTGAGTTTGATTATCAACTTAGATTGTTTTCTGACCACTGCCATCTTTAAATGATGAAGAGAAACTGTTTATACAAATTGTTTGAACATTTTCACTATACTCATAATCCTGAAAAATAAAATAAATTGTTTATATTTTTAATCTGTATTTAAACTAGAGTGTATACAACGAAGAGTTTTAAACTTACTTGCTCAATATGTGGCAATAAAAGAGGTAAGGATTCATTCTTCTGCATGCAATTGATTTGTTCTATTTGATTGAACATTTCATCAAACTTTAAAATAAGTTATATATATATATATATATATATATACATATATACATATATACATGTTTGAGTATGTGATGTAGTTGTTCAAGCTTTCTACTTAAATAGTTACCTTGTGTTCTTTATTTGTTTTCATTGTTCTTTGCTTTTGTTGTTTTATTTTAATTTTTTTGGATTCTTTCCTACCTGAACCACCAATATGGAAAGTTCCAAAACTGCCAATTTTAGTCCTCTGAGAGTGGATGAACTGAAGCTCTAAAATCGGTATTTTTTCATCTCTCTTACATTGACACTTTATATGATTTTTTTCCATACATTCTGAATCACATTTGTACTCTGAACAAAGGATTAGTTTACATTTGCAAACTATGATGTCCACAAGATTGTCTAACTTTAAATTAAATCTTTCTTTTTCAGCTCTTTTACCACGTCCAATACTAAAAGCAACAGCTGATTTCCATAAACACTTAAGTTTTTTGAAAATTGTTTTTTCATGAATGACAACAGGATATGTAAAAAGTGCATTTGCTTTCAACCATTGGCCAAGTAAAGCGGGTAACATATCAGTAACTAGATTATTTACAGTATAGTTCCTAACATTTTTATCATTAGTTTCTCTTAAAATTATACCATATCTTAGCATATCTCTAGCTGTTGGAAACTCAGATGTATAAAGTTCCTTTCCATTTCCTACAAGATTACTCATTTTAAAAGATAATCCATTCCTTGTTCTTTTTGAGATTTTTATGTCAAATTGATTCCGGAGCTTCCCTTTTGGTCCGATTATGACGTATTAATTACTTTTTAAAGAAAAAAATGAGAATTTGCGAATCATAGGTAATAACCAAAATAAGTGATTTAAGAATCAAAATTTACCAAGCTAGCACTAAAATGTTTTCATTTTTGAAAGTATCACTTTTGTTAAAAAATTGCGAAGTTATATTTTTTCACTACACTTTTTTCGAAATTTGAATAAGTTCATTTTACCTTAAAAATCGACACATTGTAGTATACTTATTGTATTAGGCAATCAAGCTTTGTCATTCAATGTCATTAACGGATTCGAAACACTAAAATCTTGCGACGTGACGGGATATTAGGAGAAGTCCCTTTAAAGTAACTCATCTTATTTTTCTGATAAAATATAAGAAGTGTAAATTGCTTTTTACTAGTGGTTTTTCAAATTATTTTTATAGGCAAATCAAGATTTAATTCAGGAAGAAAAATAGGAGGATTAGTAAATAATGCTAAAGTTAGTGACATGTCTAGTTTTCATTTATAAACGATTAAGACGTAAAGTTAATTTAAATTTTGGTATTGTAAAAGCAACAAAGTTTAATACGGAGTGAGTAAATTGAGTTTGCAAAAAGTTCTCACAGGCCAATTTCCAAATAATTTCATTTTTTTTTAGTGCGTTGGGAAACTATACTCAACTTTAATGCATTACACTGATGTGTTAAAATTGAATGTAAATATATGGTACAGCTGATCTGCAATAGAAAGTACGGTGATGGTTTACTAATTTAAATCATTCTTCACTGCATCTTCTATCTCAGATGATACCTTCAGCATCAATAACATTACCTAAAACAGGAAAAAACTCTCTGGTCAATTTCTGAGGTGGATCTAATTCCAGTTTGGCACATATTTGTCCTACTGTTGTTTTTGGACCATCAGTAACTACTATTAGCTTTTTCAAAGGCAATATCTCAGTATGTAATATGCATGTAAACTATTGAAGAGGTCTTCTAATATAAAATTCAATATTTCAGATTACTCTTCTTTGTATCTTACAATATATTCAGCATTTAGAACCAATTCTCTTCACAACTCGAGCTTTAACACACTTACATGGATAAATAACAAACAGGCTGTAAAAGCGTGATAAGCTTTTTTGATATCTTAGATGTACCCTTTGATTCCGAATGTTTTTGAAGATCGTTCTCCTTCTTTAATTGTCACTATAGTTTTTAAAATGCCATTTATAAGCTGTTACACTTCTCTTCTTTTGGTAGAAACAAAATATCATGACATTATCTTTAAGTGTTAAACTTTATCAAGAAAAGATATTTGATGTTGTAAAGAAACATTAACTCTACATATCTTTTTAAATTCTAAATCTGCACATTGAAAAGAGAGCAAATCTTTTCTTCAAGCTTAATTTTGTTTTCTTCGTTATTGCTTCTCCATTTAATGTCTCGACCAATACGAATTTTTTAATGTTTTTTTTTTTAATTGTTTCAACGGACGAGGGTCTTGCAATATTATCAAGTATGAGTTTTTGCTACAGTGTTGATGCTAGTAAAGAAGAAATATGCAAAAAAGTTAATGTAAAAAGACAAGGCTTTTGCTCAATCGTTTGAATAACCAACCCTGTGTTTAGGCCAACGTCGGGCCTAGCTCGGACCGAGCTAGTTACACCGGTTCAACATCGGCTACACTGTTTTCAACAAAACATTATCAGCTGAACGTCGGTTACATGTCTGTTCGCCGACGATAGGCTAACAGATATTCAGCCAACAATCAGCAGTAGTAGGGAAATGGGAGTTCTGGCGCATTGATACTTTTCCATATATTATTTTTATGTGCGTGCTAGCTTTTTAAAGTGGCGCGCTAACTTTTTTGACTTGCCTTTTTTGTTTTACATTATTGTTTTTAATCTGTAATGTCCGCGAGTCAACGTGTGAGTTCCGTCTTGTAAAATGATTCTTTTATCATCGTCTGCGCTGAGTACTATTTTGTTAATTTCTTCGGTGTAAATGTCGTGAAGATGTGACCGTATGACGTGCATGGTAGTTATCTTTTCTTTTTTAGTTTAGAGACATTCTTTGTAATAATTATGTGTGATTTCTTTTTGGACGACATTTCTTTTCACTTCTTCGCATCTTTTGTGTTCTTTTTCATGGATCTTGTAAGAGTACAGTTTAGACCGTAGTCCAACAAATTCTTCAATTTGTTTTCCTCCTGTTTCGTCTTTAAACATTCCGATGACCTTTTTGTTTACTCCGGCCTTGAAACCAACGCTTTGAATGGCAGGGTGGTATTTATCAAATTCGCTCGTGTCAAATCTGCTTACAACGTCATCAGCAATGTCTTTTGTAAAAATCTTCTGTTTTGATTTCGTAAATGAGGGAGTCTGTATCGGTCATGAGCAGTTTCGCACGATCAGAGTACTTTGGCTTGATGAAGTCGTAATGGAATTCGAACATTAGGGTTTTGCTTATATCCAAGATGCACATTCCCAAATAAATGGGCTTGTTGTAAAAGAGTTTTGTTTTTTTCATGCGCACGGCGATTAAGTTTTCATCGAAAATGGTGTGACTTTCAAAATTGGGCTTTTTAGACAATTTTTTAGCTTCTTCCTCTTTTGTGACCAGTCTGACGTCTACATGATTTTCAATGTTTTCCATGGTTTTTCCAAAGACTGTATTGTTTAGCAGTTTGAAAAAGTCCTTTTCAAAGTCGTTAGAGGCAAGAGTTCTTAAATGGGTATTGTGGTTAATGTATGGTTTCATCCAAGGACTTTCTTCAAATTTGATACCTCTATGCACCTTTGTAATTTTTAACCCCAATCGTTCATACAACTTCAAGCTCCCATGATGGATGACGTAATTCTCTTTGTCGTTTAAATTTGGAACGAGCTTGTCTACTTTGTTGATGAGCATTCTTTCAGGAACCAGAGGGTAATCTTTGTGCTCGTCTTGAAGACTTTCAGGGTAATCCAAATCAACTTCTAGAATGCATGGTATGAATTTAAAAGTACTGGATGTAGGTGAACTCTTTGCTAGGGTCGTATGAATCGCTCATGCATTTATTGTTTGAGGTTCCAAATCGGTTTGAAATCATGCTGATTCCAAACCGATTTGGAACCTCAAACGAAAATATACGAAATACAAAGACGAGATACGAAAACAAAAAACCTTACCCTTATAAGAATAAGGGTAAGGTTTTTTGTTTTCGTATCCAAAAAACAAAAAACCTTACCCTTATTCTGATAAGCCTTACGAATATCAGAACATTACGATAGAATAAACGAAATCAATTTGCTGCTCATTTCAAACAAAGATACCAACCATTATTGCTTGATCAAAAGCCTAAGTCGATTTGTCTCCTCTTCAGCATCAGCACATCATGGTAAAAAATATTTTTGTAGAAATTGTCTACAATGTTACAACTATGAAGAGGCGCTTCACAAGCATCAGTCTTACTGTTATAAACACAGCTTGGTTCGAATAGAACTTCTTAAAAAGAATTCGTTCATGAAATTTACCAACAAAAACAAGTCTATGAGGGTTCCGTTTGTGGTTTATGCCGACTTTGAAAGTTTCATCAAACCGCTCAGCGCATGCGATACTGCTAACTGTACCTCTGATCAGTCTTACACTAGGCAGTACCAAAAGCACACTCCATGCTCCTTCTGCTACTTTGTCAAATGATTTGACGAACCTGTTTAAAAAGGAAAGCCTGTCATCTTCACGGCAACAAGCCAAAATGACGATGTTGCACATATTTTTACAGACACGCTCGAAGAAGACCTTACAAAAATTTTCAACAAGATTGATTTTAAAAAAGGTATGGTCATGATCTCTGAAGATGAAAAGAATTTCAATGATGCGACAGTCTGCCACATTTGCAAAGAAGCTCTAGAAAATGACAAAGTAAAAGACCACTGTCACATCACTGGAAAGTACCAAGGAGCTCACATATATCGCAACTTGAAATATAAGATTCCTAAATTCATACCGGTCAATTTTCCACAATTTGTCCGGTTACGACACCACTTGTTCATCAAGAAATTGAGCGGAGGAAAGCTAAAATGCATCCCTAACAACGAAGAAAAATACATCAGCTTTTCAAAAGAAATCAAAGTAAGAGAGTTTGTTAAAGAAGGTAAACCGCATGAAGTATGGAGAGAATTACGATTTATCGACAGCTTCAAATTTATGGCTTCTAGTTTGGACAGTTTGTCTAAAAATCTAACCAATGACCAATGCAAAAATGATAGGCAAAGGGCAAATTAATAATAAAAATATAAATCATTTATCTATAAATAATCTGAAACTTTGATATAAAGATACAGAAAATTAAAGTTTTATATTGTTATAACTAAGTTTGATATTATTTAAGGTTGATGATATAAAAATATAATATTGTAGTTTATCTAATCTTTTTGTAATTGTAATGTGATGACCTATTCCCTATCGATTTCTCTATATCTGATGTTTCTTTTGATAACAATGAAAATAATTTAAATTATTCAGATAGTGATTTATATTTAAATGAAGAAGATTGCATGCATTAAGAATCAGAAGATTTTGAGCAAAATATGTATAAAGACTCCAATGATAATCAGGCTTCAGAGACCAAAGAAAATATCTTAACCATTGCAGATTATTTGCTTATGTTTTTTATTTCTTTTAATATTAGTCATCGTGCAATGTTACATCTTTTAAAATTGTTGATCAAATTTAGAGTGCCTGATGTTCCAAACTATATATTTATTGACAGAAAAATTACAGTTTAAAAATACAGATATTACGAAATTAGCTAAAGGAAATTTTTTTCATTTTTCAATTATTGAAAATTTGAAGTATTGTATTGACAAAGGTATTCCTAACTTTTCATCGACTATAGATTTCATATTCAATGGAAATGGTTTGCCACTTTTTAAAAGCTCTGGGCTTTGTGCATGGCCCATACTCTTATATACTCCACAGTTTAAAAGCAAATTTCCATTACCAGTATCAGTTTATTGCGGTACAGTAAAACCTAATCTGTTTACTCTGATAACAGATTTGTGTGGTGAGTTGTCAATATTAAAGTCTCAAGGTTTTGTATATAAAAATGTAACATTTGTTATCAATAGTATAATATTTTATTATTATTGCACCTGCAAGAGCAATTCTTACTATTATTGCACCTGCTTACTATTATTGCACCTGCTTACTATTATTGCACCTGCAAGCTATTATTGCACCTGCAAGAGCAATGCTTCAAGGTATCAAGTACCATAGTGCAAAACTTGGATGTTCATATTGTAAAGTTGATGTTGAACATCGAACTTTATATTTAAAAAATAATTGCGATATGCGTAATGATTTTAGTTATTGTGATATGAAAGAAAAGAATCAAATTAT
This sequence comes from Hydra viridissima, assembly GCA_014706445.1. NCBI lineage: Eukaryota > Metazoa > Cnidaria > Hydrozoa > Anthoathecata > Hydridae > Hydra > Hydra viridissima. Next base: position 81,688 of record QPEY01000124.1, read on the forward strand.
TTTATCACCTTTAGCTGCCATATCAGGTATTGGTTTACATTCATCATTTCCTCCAGAATATCAGCATCTGGTGCCTTGGTGTTTGTAAAAAATTATGTTTTTTCTATTTTACATCAGTTTCTCAGTATCCTCGTCTTCCTTGTAAATTAAGCTTAAACCAAATGTCTCAAGTATCAGAAATTATGACGAACTTTTCTAAATTTATTCCTTTTGAATTTCATTGTAAAATCAGACCTTTATCAGAACTGTACCATTACAAAGCTACAGAATATTGCTTTTTTTATTATATTTAGGGCCATTTTTGTTCAAAAAGATTTTGCTGCCAGATTATTATGAACATTTTTTGTTATTAAATTATGCAGTGTATTGTCTATGTTCCAACAGATTTAATGATTATATGGATTGTGCTGAAGGGTGTATCAGCCATTTTGTCGCAAAATGTCCAGAATTGTTTACACCAAAGTGTATGTCGTACAATTTTCATGTTTTGCTACATTTAACATATTTTGGTAATTTATATCAACAGCCTCTTGACTACTTTTCTACATTTTGTTTTGAAAATTATTTATCAATTTTAAAACGTAAAACTAAAGCTACATCTAGCATATTTCCTTATAAGTAATATGAGAAATATCCGTAGTCATTCTATAACTGAAAGAGAAATGCCTCTTTCTTTTAATTGCAAACCGCCAGACAATTGTATTACATCAAAAGGAATTATTTTGATTACAAATATTTTGAATGGCCCAACTATTTTAGTTTCTGTTTTTACTTTAAAGCTGCATAAAAATCTGTATACAATTGGACCTTATGAATCTTCTTCTCTTGGTATCGGTATTTATTTTAAATCTACAACACATTTGAATAATTTAGCTCCTGTAAATAAGTGTATTTGTTATCCGTATAAGCAAAGGTTTATCATTATTCCATTATGTAATTCAAACTATATGTCTTAATATGTAACATTTATATTATGGTATATTTCTTATTATGTATTTTCCTCTATTTATTATTTATTAATAATAAATTTATTTTTTCTGTTTTTGACAATAATATTTTTTGTTGTTGTTGTTGCAACAAACACATATTTGGGAATAATTGTATTTATAAATATAATCAGGGTGTTAACAAGCCTGTCAGGGTGTTAACCAGGGTGTTAAACACCCCTTATACCATTGAATTTCTAATTGGTTTAAAATTTTGAAAACTTCATGACCTTTTTTTTTCGATGTAGTAATGGGACAAGACTAATAAAAAATTTAAATATTTTGTGAGCAATAACAATAAATATTCCCAATATCCTGGTATAAAATATATTCTTGACTAACACCCTGTATATGTGTGTTATATTCCTGACTAACACCCTGTATATGTGTGCGTGTGTGTGTGTGTGTGTGTGTGTGTGTTTATATATATATATATAAATGTGTGTGTGTGAAGATGAAATACATAGTATATTTTAATGATAAGCACATGGATATAGTAAATGAACAAGACATCATGCTCTTAGACTATGAAGACTACTCAATTGACGATTGGAATTCATTGCCAATTGATCATGTTGTTCGTATTCAAGCTGTGTGGAAAGACGAACCGTTTGATGCATGTCTTCTACAAGTTGTTCCAAATGAAGACAGTTGTCATCAAACTATAAACAGTTTATGGCATGCAGTTAAAGTTAAAAAGTTTGGTGCCCATAGATTAATGAAGTTCATAAAGTTCAGGTATTTATAAGATCTAATTTTTTAAATTTCTTTTTAAGAAAATTTGATAATAAATTCTGTTGATAATTTATTTAGAGTTCGTCCTAATAAACGCATGCTTTTGCAGCCGTTGGAAAACTTAGCCAGTGGAACTGACTCTGATGCCTTTACAGCACTGTTTCTTAAACCACTGGATGTTGAAAGTAATGAGTCACTATCTCCCTTTTGTTCTCCACCTTTAGTTCCAATGCATATATCTACCCCAATTTCTTCTAAACAACATATTGATAAAAACCAATCACAAATTTCACCTCCTAACATTTAAAATTTTTGTAAACCTTTGAAAAGCAAAATATCAGCATTAGCTTCAGTTGGTCCAAAAAAAGCACGAGCAAATAGTACTCATGCAGTGTTCAATGAGCTTAATGTTCTTTGCAATTATGCAGGAATTGATTCTGACACAGTGCAAGCTGTTCGATATTGTAAAGCTGTCATTTTGCAAAAATTAGCTTTAATTTCACAACGGCTGGACAGCTTGACAAACTCAACTCTGAAAGCAGTACCATAATATGAAAGTGTACAAAAAAAAGTTTCTTTATTTTGTACACCTGATGATTTAGTAAATGCAGATATTGTTTTATGTGAAGAAATATTTCAGTGGTTACTTCAAGAAGGTGGCTGTGATGCCAATGATCTTTGTCAGCGTTTGCTAAATCTTCTTTTATCAATTGATTTGTCAAAACAAATTAATTGAAGTGGAAAAAATGGAAAATTAAAACTTCCAGTAATTTGGAGAAATTTGTAAAGGACCGTATTTTGACTAAATTTCCAAATGAAACTCGAAATGCTGTTGAGTTGCGCATCATACAATTTTTGCATAATGCTAAGAATAAGAATGATGGCAGAGCTGCTAGGCGAAATGCTAAAAGTATAAGAATTTATGATATATTGTTTTTACAATTGTTGTTTAAAACCATTACTTCAAAAAAAAA
>QPEY01000124.1:84712-101879 GCA_014706445.1 Hydra viridissima
TAAAAATATATATATATATATATATATATATATATATATATATATATATATATATATATATATATATATATATATATATATATATATATATATATATATATATATATATATATATATATATATATATATATATATATATATATATAGGCCGAGCTCGGCTCGACATCGGCTCTAAAGGTGAGTTTCCACTCATCCGTTTTTGCTACGGGAAAGGGAAAGGGAAGGAAAATTAATCACGTGAGCGTGCGCAGTTTGTAATTTAATTTTAAAAATTAATCACTGCGCATGCTCAAGTATATATTTTCCCATCCCGTTCTCTTTCCCATAGCAAAAACGGATAAGTGGAAATTCACCTTAACACAGGGAAGAGCCGAGTTGAGACAATAAGAAATTCCGTTAGTATGTCTAAAATTTTAAAGATTTTCAGTCCCTTTGAACCAAAATCTTTTTATCTCACTCAAAAAAAGTTTTACATCCATAATTGAAATCATATTTTTTAAATTATAACTTTTAAAATCAATGTCGTTTAACTTTAACCATAAGAATCATAGCTTTAAAACTATTTCATTGGCAATATATAGATCATGAATGGAACGATTGTTACCCTCTCTTAACTTTTTTTTTTTTAATAAATAAGGCTTAAAATTTTTTAAATAATTAGAGAAATGATCTTAGTATTATCATATTAACTGATGTTCTTGAAGTCTATCTTTGATATCAATACTTTTGTGGAAGTTTTTTTTTTCATTTTTATTGGTAGAAGAGGAATTAATAAATTAGATGAGGGAGGCTTGATGCGTCAGAGGTAGATTTTGTCTCTACTTTTCTAAAAGGCAATGAAGCAAACTTATTGTAGCATTTTTTATATGAATTAACTTATGATATTTTTTATTATAATGATTTCTAGTGGGTTATGTTAAAGCTGTCAAAAGTTTGTTTACACGTTTATTATGGTTCTTTTTATATTTTTAACTTGTTCCGAAAAATGGTAATATACAACACTTTTAAAATGGCAACACTACTTATTAGGTTATTATGTTGTTACTGTTTTTTGTTTAATATATACAATAAAAAAATATCAATTTTTTTTTTTTTAGATCACTCTGTTTTTGTAAACTTAGCTGTGTTAATATTTAACAACACAAGTTATCACTTACTTTGATTCTGATAATTTAAATGTTTTGAGAACATGATTTTGGTTTAACAACTTCTATTTTCTCATTTTAAACAGAGTTGTTTTTATGACGAATCCTCATTTTTTGATTCAAAAAGAAATAACCTATTCGTTATAAATAATTATTAATAAACGTAAACTCTCGACGTTTAAAAAGCACGAAACATAAAACATATTTCTAAGTTTTGTTTAATAGTTTGCTATAAGGTTATCAAATTGCTTATCAAGATTATCAAGTTTTTTAAGGGGCTATCAAGGCAGTCAATTTGTCATAAATTTATGTTTACAATTATTTATGGATGAAAATTACTTCGTGATTATAAATCATAGAAAGTGAAGAAAAACTAAAAATTGAAACTTCAATAAATAGTAAACTGAAAAAACTTCTGTAAATCTGATAAGAATATAAAAAAAAGCCTAAAGATCTAAAAGGCCGAAAATTTTGGTTTTAAGTTGAAATTTATTTTCTTTTGAAATAAACAAACTGTCAGCATATTTGTTTTTTGCAAAGAATTTATTTCTGTTTGCATAGCCTTTGTAAACTTCGCATTTGTAGTTGCTTGATTAGACGTTTGCTGATCAGAAGAAGGAATAATCAAAGAAAAAAACAGGTACAAATTGACTAAAAGATTTTTGAATGCGGTAATAAAAAAAAAATGTTGATTAAAAAATAATTTTCATTCATACAAATACACATACGCTTCTCACTCAACTATATACACTCCTAATCAAAATAAATACTACAGGGTAACTAAATGGATGCAATAATTCGATCAACTTTTACTCAAAGATAACGAAAACTGGTTTTATTCTGCTTTTATCTTTAAAGAGGTCACACACAACACTATATTGTAAAGTGGCATATAAATGATAGTTTTAAGCTGTGTAAGTATGGCTTTCAGCACCCTTCTAGAACTTTTCTGAACCTTCTGGATCTTTAGAGACATTTCTGGAATACTCTGGATGTTTTAAGAAATCTCTGGAACATTCTAACACTTTCTGTAGTCTACTAAAAGTTTATGGAAATTAGCCAGGTTTAAAGTTTATATGCTATATAATAGAGCAAAGCTATTAATAATCATTGTTATTTTTTAGAAGTATTTCTAAATATTATGTCATTTACAATGTGATTTAAGAAAAACCCTTTCACTACTGAAAGAAATGAGATAATTTGGACGAAGATTCTTAACGATTTCATGAGCCAAATAAGAATAAAAGAACTGTTCCACTTGAAGAAAACTCATAGGAAAATAAAAGCAGGATACTACTAAAACCAAAGTTGTTAGTCGCCATCTATTCCTACTGGAATCCGCCAAAGGTAGACGCGAAGGCATTAAGAACACTGAGAAATGAGTAACAATTACAAAAGAAATTAAATTTTCCAAATTTATTAATTCTAATAGTACACACAAAACTGGATCAAATGCTAAAGACCAATAATAAATGTGTAAAACAAGTACAATTTTTTTAATGATAAATATGTTTTATTGAATGAAGTTTTTAACATCGCAAAAAAAGACGCTTTATGACTCTGCAATGAGGACAAAAGGTTATATAATCTTCATATAGAAAGCAAAGGACAGGTTGTGTATTCTACTGGGAAAGCGAGTTCAAAAATTATCCATCCATCAAAAAGAAGAAAAACATCCTAGGAGCCTGCTGTAACAACAGCAGCAGCAGCAGAAACAATAACATCGTAAACTTATGAATCAGAGTCAGAGACAGAATATCAAGACTCTGAATGTTCTGAGGAACAGTCCATAAGTACTACCAAAAAATACAACAAAGCAAAGACTGCAACCAATTTAGTAACATCTTTAGAGTTGTCAGCCAGAAAAGCAGCAACCATTTGTCGACAGTTATCTAAAGATGGGATCAACGTTCAGACAGCTTCACAATCTGGCTTATTTAGATCCTTTTTTAAAGAGGTTGTTAAACTTGAAGAAACGACGAGAGCATTGCATTTTAAAACTGGTCACTGCAATTTCATGTTAAACATGTTAATCACGAAGAATATCAAGTGTTGATGTAAAAGAACAAACAAAGATAAGTTAGGTTACAAGCGCTAGATCTACCAGACGGAAAAGCAGATACTGTTGTTAAAAGCATAAGAGCCATTCTCGACGAATATAATTTATGGAAGAGTATAAAGATGATTGTAGCGGTCACTAAGAATGTGTACGCTGGAAGAAAGAATAGGGTCGTTACTCAATTAAAAAGTTAATTGCAAAAACCTTATTTAAAATAAATCTGGGAAGAAACACAATTCATTGGTTTTTAACACCATTTCCATGACCGAGATCTTTGCCAACCAATAGATGAAGAACTTGGAGGAAACAACACGTCACCCAACATCAAATTTCCTTTTAGTCCGGATTTTTAAAAACTACGAACGGCTTAGGATGAATTTCCAGAATGGTAAGGAAGTGATTACAGAAAAAACAGGATTGCGTAATGATATGACTCGAGTTTTCTAGTTTATTGAAAAATGTTGTTACTTTTGTAGCAGATCTTTCATTAATTAGAGTTTTCCAGTTTTTTGAAAAATCTGTTTTTAGTAAAATCTAGCATTTTGTAAAGTGAACTTTCATAAAATACCAAACTTAAGAACTGCTAGATATTATTCACGTGCAACTCTAGTTTTTTTGGCATTCATATTTCTCCTAGAGAGAAGAGACTTACTACTTGATATTTGTAAACTTATCTCTTAAGCATGTTCAAATTATTGGTTTACAGACAAATGTAGAATGCAGACGATTATCAGAAGCTATGTAGTAATTTCTAGGTTCACGAGAAAGCACTAAACCCTATGAAAAGGTTTTGGAGTCAGAAACCATCGAGACTGAAAATACCCATAGCAAATCAGTGCACAGAACAGGCAATTAACTGTCTTCAAGAACTTTTCGATGTCTGTAAGAAGAAAGAGAACCTTTAGCTTGGATTTATTTTCTCTTACAAAACAAAAGAATTGTATACTACTCTTTAATTTGACTAAATTCTTCACTTTTTTTTCCTTAAATGCCATAGTTACTCATTCTTATAGCATTTATATTTAAGCTTGTAATCCTATATTTACATGCAGTTTAGTGTGTTACGCTGTAACAACAAACTGTTAAGGTTTAAAATTTATATTAATACTCTCCATTTACAAAAACTAGAAAAAAAAAATTTCGATCGTAAAATTGTTTAATTCTTTATCAATGAGTATGGTTATATAGATTTTTTACTTTGTGTGCGAATTTATTCAACAAGGAAAATAACTAATGTCTTTTACTAAAAGTTTTGGAAAAATATTCATCGATCTATAACCCAGGAATAGGAGGTGACAAAATTGTCTTAACCCTAATATGTGTGTATATGTGTGTATGTGTATCCTGTGAAACTAAATAACAATAATAATAAAGTTATTACTACTATTTTTATTATTATTATTACTATTATTTTTATTATTATTATTATTATTATTATTATTATTATTATTATTATTATTNATTATTATCATCATTATTATATTATCATCATTATTAAAATTATTATTACCATTACTATTTCTATTATTAAAAGGAAATTAAAAAAGTCAATCCGAATAATATTAAAAAAAGGAAATATTAAACCCCTACAAATGCGGTAAAGAAAAATGTTATATAACACATTTTTCTTTACCACATTTGTAGAGGTTTAATATTTCCTTTTTTTAAATATTTTTAAATATTTTTTTAATCAACGATAACGTTACGTTGATTAATTTTTAAGATTCAGGAATTGTGTGTTAAGGGTATATTTTGAAGCTTTTACGTCAGCTTTAAAATCATAATAAGTTTGTTTATCTATTGTTTCTTTGGCTTAATTTCATTTGCGACGAGAAAGCGAGGTTTTAAAAGAATAAGATAATCCCCTAAACATTCCCATTATGCTTGATTGTGGGATTACATAAAATTTTCATTCCGTTTTTAGAATGGGTAACAAGCATACAAATGCTCAACAAAATAATGGTTTGCAAGATAAACTCAGTCCAAAAGAGGAAGCTACTTCAAATGCTTCTAGCTCTAGTTTAAACAAACTGAAAGAATCAAAAATTGAAAGCATTGCTAATCAACTTGCAAGTATTTTAGAAAGCTCATTAATTCACAAGTTATTTTTGTATGCAAATAAAGATGGCTATTTCAGTATTAGGAGTCCGTCTCATGTCGGTGTTGAATGCAATAGTTGCGGTAAAGAAGACTTCATAGTCGATCGTTACAAGTGCTTAACATGTGAAGACTTTGATCTGTGTGGAGATTGTTTCGAAGCTAGAAATGTTGCTGAGCCTCATTTAAAATGTCACCCAATGATAAGATACAGTGGGCCCAATGAAATTTTTGGTGATTGGGTGGAAAATAAAAATGTAACTTACAAAAAATTTAAGGAACAATTTCGTGGGGTGATTCACGAAACAGTAATTTGCGATGGCTGCAAGATTGAACCAGTTATTGGTTTAAGACTTAAATGCGACGAATGTAATGATTTTGATTTGTGTTCTAACTGCTTTGAAAAAAAAATTGAAAAAAATGATCACAAAAGCGACCACTTCAAGCTAGTTTGTTATAGCATTCGAAATATAAATCCTTCAGATATTGAGTTCATTGAAGAGCTGGGAAGTGGAGCATTTGGAACTGCGTATAAAGCAAAACTAATTTCAAAAAACAAAATAGTTGCATGCAAAGTATTGGAATACAATAGCGTACATCAGATATTAGGTTTTAACATAGGCGAACTCTATCAAAGTTTTATTCGAGAATTACTGGCGTACAATGAATTCAACAGTAACTACATAATCAAAACATATGGCAGTTGTATTATAAATGACAACAGCAATTGCAAGTTTTACTTGCTGACTGAGTTTATGGAAAATGGCAGTTTAACAGCTCTTTTAACTAAAGAACCAGATTTATCCTACAGATGCAGACTGTCTATGGCATGCAACATTGCATCAGGTATGAAAAGAATTCACGAAAAGAACTTTATACACAGAGATATTCGACCAGATAACATATTTGTTGGCAAAAACTACATTGCCAAAATTGGTGACATGGGGATAGCGAGACTGCAAGACAAGTTTGAGAAGCACTCAATTATTGGACCCCGGCCATACATGCCAAATGAGTTTTCTACTGGTAAATACAATGAGAAACTCGACGTGTTTACATTCGGCTTAACTTTGTATCATTTGATTACTGGTAGTTCACATTCTTTCATCAACGGGAAAATTGAGCTCGTTAAGAAACCTATTGTGTTTGGTGAAGTTATTGAGAAATGTTTGCAAGATGATCCAAATAAAAGACCAACGGCGTCCTGTTTGGAAAATTGGCTTGCTTTGTATCAAACATGCATTTGGGAATTAATTAGAAAAAAAGAGGATTACCCTCTCCTACCTAAAGAGATCCGCACAGACCTCTTCATAAAGATATGTAATATAGTTTCTGAGCATCTTTTCCAAAAAACTTAATCGTAAAAATGTGTAGACTTTTTTAATGTCGCATTATTTAGCATGTTTTATTTTATCTTCTTTAGAGAGTCGGCTCTTTCCCAAAGTACCAAGAGCTTCTCTATTACTATTGCATTTACATTTTTTTGCATTTTCTTGTTTATGGTCAATTTATAATTTTATCTTAGTAACAATAAATCTTTATCAAAACATTAATAGACATTTGATGAAATATTAGTATTTATTTCATTAGAATTTAAATAATGTAAACCTATTATCCTTATTTTGAGCTATCGTAACTTTTTCATAGTAATTTTTTTAACAATAAGATTATACGTTTGTTAGGTGTTGCGATCTCGCAGCAAACGCAACGTTGAAATTATAAACTTTCTCTTACATTAAAAAACTCTCTTATAAATACCCGCTCATAATCCATAAAAAATCCCCATATAACATTATGAAAAAAAACCGTTCAAGTTACATATACAAAGACTTTTAGCCAAAAACTATTGTGTCGCACAGGGAAACTACTATAACGCTATCTTTTTCTACCAATGTCCATGGTCGCTTCCGCGCATTGCCACAACATTTTGCCTCGTTAGGTGTTGTTCTTTTAACTTCGTGATTTTATTTTACTCTGTTTGGTGCAGTAGAAACTGGATTAAAAATTTCAAAATTGTAGTAAATATTTCAGCAGCGCAGTGAATGTTGTGAAAATCATAATTCTTTTTCAAAAGATCTAAAGAAATTCTATTTTTTAAAAATCTAATTTCAGTTGTAAAGATCTTCTTACAACTGAAATTAGATTTTTAAAAAATCTTTACCACACTCTGGTAACAAAGCATAAAATTGGCGAATTACTTCTAAGTCCTAAAATCATCGATCTAATTTGACTTACTAACTAGGTAAAAATTTTAAACTCAAAAGCATTTAAATAAAAAGTCCTAAAAATCAATTATTATTAAGTTAAATAATTCTGAAAAACTCTGAACTTTGAAAAATCTTTTTAAATTTTTCAACAAAGGAAAACAAAAAAAATAAGTAGTAAGTAATAACAAAAATGGTATTGTTTATGTTAAACAAACATTTTTATAAAATATAAATGTAACGCAGTGCTCATATTTTATCAAAAAAGCCGCAGCCATGTTTGGTTTCAATCAGAATCAACTTCATTCATTTCATCTTTTTCTTCTGGAAATTCAAAAGCCTTAAGCAACTCATGAATTTCATTAAACAATGTTCTTTTGCGTTAAAGTCGTTTTATTTTAACTGCTAAACTGTTTTGAACAAATGGATAAAGTTGAATGGATAAATGAGATAGTAGTTGGGTATCGGTTTACGAGGTCCCATTTTAAGAGTTAATGAAGGGCTCAGGAAGAAGTAATGAACGATTCAAAGCTAACGTTTTTTTCAGCCAATCACCATTTTAAATATCTGCAAGAAAGGTTATAATAAGGGATATAATAAATATCTGCAATAAAGGCTATAATAGCATAGCGTCCCAAGCCAAACCAGGAGAGGTGTAATACCAAAGAGGGTCAAGACCGTAATATTCCATGCAAACGTCTCTGAAATTTTCAAAGACATCAGCTAGAATCAGCACGTCTGAGATGTTGTACAGCTCGTGGTAATCTTTAAACGTTTTGCATCCAAATTCGTTCCAAACTTTTTGAGCATGCGCATAGTCTTCTTCTTCTATTTTAGTGTCATTGAGTTTGGAGTTGAATGCTTCGATAGGAGGCAATTGCGTTTCGGAGAACTTTTTAATGTTGTCTACCCATTCGTAGGGGTAAACGCCTTTTCCTAATAGCAAATCTCGTTTTGTTCCGCTGAAGAATGAATTTAAGTTTTTGCATTCAGTATCGGCTTTCTTGAGTTTGCGAGATTTGCAATCCTCGCAATTGACTTTGCATTTGCATTTTTTACCTTTTTTATCCAGACAGCTCTTTTTGCATGTTTTTGGATCTAATTTAGAGCATTCATCACACAAATCTTTAACAAGGTTGTAGCCTAAATCTTTTAAAGGGCTTCCCATGAACCTGTAGCTGTCGATAAACCTCAATTCTTTCTAAACTGAACGATGTTTACCTTTTTCATCAATATAGTTTCTCACTTTGATTCTTTTCGTGAAGCTGATGTATTTTTCTTCATTGCTAGGTATGCAATTGAGTTTCCCGCCTAATTTTTTAATGAAAAAATGGCTGTCGTAACCGGATAAATTGTGTAAAACGATGGGTATAAATTTTGGAATTCTATATTTTTTATTGCAAGCATCATGAGCAGCACCACGGTACTTTCCAGTCAAATGACAGTGGTACCACACTTTATGATCGTTAAGATCTTTATTGCAAATGTGGCAAATGGTTGCATCTTTAAATTTCTTTTCATCTTCATCAGTGATTTTTTTCATTTTTTCCCAGTGTTTTTGTTTAAAATCGCTATCGTTCCAAATCTTTTTAAGGTCTTCTTCAAGCATGGTGATAAACTTTTTAGCCACATCGTCCTCATCGCTTTTAGCTGTGTATGTGTTGAGCTTTCTCTTGTAAATGGTTTCGTCGAAGCATTTGATATAATAGACGACGGAGCTTGGAACGTGTTTTTGGTATTTTTTGGTATACGACTCTTTATTATTATATTCAGTGTTGTCATCGATGGGTTTGATGAAACTTTCAAAGTCAGCATATACGACGTAAGGAACTTTCATAGATTTTTGTAGTTTTTAAATTCAACAGTTGCCCCTTCTTTAGGAAGATCGATTCTCATTGGAGCGTTATCATAACAGTCTTCTCGATGAATTTGAAGTTTTTCTTCTTGGTCGAAACCTTGCATGCACCTTCTGCAAAAATATCTTTTATGTTGTTTTTTCGATGCTGAGGAGCTTGCAAACCGACTGAAATTTTTAATGAGACAATAATGGCTGTTTTCTTCGTTTGAAATATACAACAAATCAACACAATGCTTTCGGTCTGTAAAATCAGATACTCGCAAAGGTTGAGGTGCTTTTTCTTCATACTCATTGACGTTGATGCTTATGGTTGGATTATTCACTTCAAACTTGTCGATTCTATGGTAATCAACAGGAAATTTTATTCCGTCCCAATCCAGCTCTTCAGATTTTAGAATCAAGTCATCATCAATTCTTGAATTATGCATATTTTTCAGATTCAAAGCTCTGGTGACACACCACTTGAAACATTCGTTATCTTCGTTTTCCATGTTGACAATTGCCTTTTTGTTTTTCAAATTGGTAGGTAGCTTCATGTAGGAAGAACCGCTGAGAGGTCTGTAATCGATAAAGTTGATATCCATTTTTTTAAAATTTTTGACGCAATTAGACCCCATCTTGTTGTAATTAGCGCTACGTTCTAAGATTTTTTCTTCCATTTGACTCATTAACGTTCTTAAATCTGTAGCCGCTAGAATAGTTTCCGAGTTGGATGAAAAGTTCGCCATCTGAGTAACCTTTTCACCAGTTAAGATGCTTACACGCATCATTTCACAGGTTAGAATAATTCTTACTTTTGTGTTTATTTCTCCTTCCATGGTTTGAATAGCAGATTCTCTTACCAAGTTTAAAAAGGAGGCAAGGTCTTTGTATCGAGAAGAAGGTACATAAGAAAATTGTCTAGCAGCACGCTCCATTGCATGCTCAGTCATATTAAACTTTATTGTAAAAGGTCATTCACTACCTGTAGGTCTTGAAGCGGGAACCGACCTTGGAGCAGGAACCGGTTTTTCACGACCTGTCGGTTTTTGAACAATTGGGCTCGGAACACCTAATGCAACGTCTTTGAGAGACTTGATCGTTTTTTCCACTCCATTTCTTACGCTGCTCACTGCATTTTTGACCGAAGTTGGAATGAATGAATCAACGATATCATTTAGTTGGTTAAAACCGTTGGAAACAGCTGTTGCAATTCTTGAAAACCAGCCAGCTCTTGGTTCGGGAACCGAACTTGGAGCAGGAACAGGATTTTGCAAATGGGTAGGTTTTGGAGCAATAGTCGGTTTTTGCACGACAGACCTCGGTGGAATTGTTGTTGGTTTCGGAGCGATAATAGGTTTTTGACGAGGATTAGGGCGCGGTGCTGTAACCGACCTCGAAACAGGAGTTTGAGCAATCGAACGAGGAAGCGGTCTAGCCTCAGTCGTCCGTCTACGAGGTCCATAGCCAATGACAGGTTTTGTTGTTCTTATGGCTTCAATGAGCTCATCCTTTTTCAATCTTGAGGTACCTTTGATAGCATTTGAGTCTTTTGAGGAATTTCCAAAATTTGCTGAAAATAAAAAAAAATTGAATTTGAGTTAAATAAATTTCTTGGCATTTAAAAAGATGGCTACACTGCCAGAAAGACTTGATATTCTTAATGAAAAAAAGTGCCTGTTGGAAAATAAATTAAACGAGAATCGTCAGAGTGAAAGAAATCATGCGGAGCTTACTAGATTAAATATTGAGTTTGGTAAATTACGTAAGAACAAGATGAAATAGTGGATATACTTGAAGGTCCTCAGTATAGCGAATTGGAAATTTCGACGCGTGATGCGCTTATAGAAAGAGACGAACAGCTAAGCGATTTAATGAGTGGTATGAATGACGAAATTATTAACATCCTCAACGCATTTGAAAACGAAAATAGAGAAATAGAAAATGAATCGGAAGGTGTTGAAAATGAAATGGATAGGATAAGCGAGATACTTGATACATCTCATTTTCTTCAGAAGATGAGTCTGAAACTGAAGAAATGGGAAGAAGGTTGGAAAGAGAGTTGGAAACTGAAGAAATGGGAGGATGGTTGGAAAGAGAGTTTAAAGAAGCGAGAAGACGGGTGGAAAACCAGTTTGAAGAAATGAGAAGACAGTTGGAAGGAGAGTCGGAAGAAAGGATAAGATGGATGGAAAACCAGTTTGAAGAAGCGAGAAGACAGTTGGAAAGAGAGTTGGAAGAAATGAGAAGACGGGCGGAAAGCCAGTTTGAAGAAATGATAAGAGAGCGGGAAGACGATGAGGAAGAGCAACGACAGAAATAAAAGATTAAGGAATTGAAAAAAGGTCTCCGTAAGGATAGACGGAGAGTGTGCACTCCTGCTGCCTAATTTTTAAGAATTAAAAGTTAAAAAGATTTAAAAAAATTGAATTGACTTTAAAAATTTTCTTTCCTTAATAAAATGATGGAAAGAAAGTATGTGATTGAATTTGATACCATGGGTCGTGCACATGTGTTTTATGAAGACTAAGAAATTCATGCGGTTGGATGTGAATTTACTGCACGTGATGACTGGGGGAGAAATTACACGATAAAATTTGATGTCTTTGGTCGTGCGCGTGTATACGATTCAATAAGCGAAATTTTTGCCAATTATCTTGCGGCTTAATTTTTAATTCTTTTTTAAGAATTGAAAAAACGGTTCTAAGAAGAAAACATGCCGACAGTGTGCCAAGATTTTAAAAAAATTGAATTGACTTAAAAATAAATTACGGCAGAAATAAAATGAGTCTCCAATCTTCAGAAAAATTTATCGCCAAAGAGCGAAAAATTGAAAGCACCGAAAATTTTTTTCTTCCCCTAATAAAAATGGAAGATAAAGCATTGAAAGATAAAAAAGTCTCAATGGTATCATTACGAAGGGATGCTAAAGAAAGGGCTATAAAAGGCTATACCAGAATGACCAGGGAACAGCTCATTGAAGCTATAAGAACAACAAAACCTGTCATTGCCAAAGAGCGAAAAATTGAAAGCACCGAAAATTTTTTTCTTTCCCCAATAAAAATGAAAGATAAAGCATTGAAAAAAAAAAAAAGTCTCAATGAAAAGTCAGGCGTTAGCCAAAATGACTTTGAAAGATTTAAAAATGATGGCTGAAGACCGCGCTATCAAAGGTACCTCAAGATTGAAAAAGGATGAGCTCATTGAAGCCATAAGAACAACAAAACCTGTCATTGGCTATGGACCTCGTAGACGGACGACTGAGGCTAGACCGCTTCCTCGTTCGATTGCTCAAACTCCTGTTTCGAGGTCGGTTACAGCACCGCGCCCTAATCCTCGTCAAAAACCTATTATCGCTCCGAAACCAACAACAATTCCACCGAGGTCTGTCGTGCAAAAACCGACTATTGCTCCAAAACCTACCCATTTGCAAAATCCTGTTCCTGCTCCAAGTTCGGTTCCCGAACCAAGAGCTGGCTGGTTTTCAAGAATTGCAACAGCTGTTTCCAACGGTTTTAACCAACTAAATGATATCGTTGATTCATTCATTCCAACTTCGGTCAAAAATGCAGTGAGCAGCGTAAGAAATGGAGTGGAAAAAACGATCAAGTCTCTCAAAGACGTTGCATTAGGTGTTCCGAGCCCAATTGTTCAAAAACCGACAGGTCGTGAAAAACCGGTTCCTGCTCCAAGGTCGGTTCCCGCTTCAAGACCTACAGGTAGTGAATGACCTTTTACAATAAAGTTTAATATGACTGAGCATGCAATGGAGCGTGCTGCTAGACAATTTTCTTATGTACCTTCTTCTCGATACAAAGACCTTGCCTCCTTTTTAAACTTGGTAAGAGAATCTGCTATTCAAACCATGGAAGGAGAAATAAACACAAAAGTAAGAATTATTCTAACCTGTGAAATGATGCGTGTAAGCATCTTAACTGGTGAAAAGGTTACTCAGATGGCGAACTTTTCATCCAACTCGGAAACTATTCTAGCGGCTACAGATTTAAGAACGTTAATGAGTCAAATGGAAGAAAAAATCTTAGAACGTAGCGCTAATTACAACAAGATGGGGTCTAATTGCGTCAAAAATTTTAAAAAAATGGATATCAACTTTATCGATTACAGACCTCTCAGCGGTTCTTCCTACATGAAGCTACCTACCAATTTGAAAAACAAAAAGGCAATTGTCAACATGGAAAACGAAGATAACGAATGTTTCAAGTGGTGTGTCACCAGAGCTTTGAATCTGAAAAATATGCATAATTCAAGAATTGATGATGACTTGATTCTAAAATCTGAAGAGCTGGATTGGGACGGAATAAAATTTCCTGTTGATTACCATAGAATCGACAAGTTTGAAGTGAATAATCCAACCATAAGCATCAACGTCAATGAGTATGAAGAAAAAGCACCTCAACCTTTGCGAGTATCTGATTTTACAGACCGAAAGCATTGTGTTGATTTGTTGTATATTTCAAACGAAGAAAACAGCCATTATTGTCTCATTAAAAATTTCAGTCGGTTTGCAAGCTCCTCAGCATCGAAAAAACAACATAAAAGATATTTTTGCAGAAGGTGCATGCAAGGTTTCGACCAAGAAGAAAAACTTCAAATTCATCGAGAAGACTGTTATGATAACGCTCCAATGAGAATCGATCTTCCTAAAGAAGGGGCAACTGTTGAATTTAAAAACTACAAAAATCTATGAAAGTTCCTTACGTCGTATATGCTGACTTTGAAAGTTTCATCAAACCCATCGATGACAACACTGAATATAATAATAAAGAGTCGTATACCAAAAAATACCAAAAACACGTTCCAAGCTCCGTCGTCTATTATATCAAATGCTTCGACGAAACCATTTACAAGAGAAAGCTCAACACATACACAGCTAAAAGCGATGAGGACGATGTGGCTAAAAAGTTTATCACCATGCTTGAAGAAGACCTTAAAAAGATTTGGAACGATAGCGATTTTAAACAAAAACACTGGGAAAAAATGAAAAAAATCACTGATGAAGATGAAAAGAAATTTAAAGATGCAACCATTTGCCACATTTGCAATAAAGATCTTAACGATCATAAAGTGTGGTACCACTGTCATTTGACTGGAAAGTACCGTGGTGCTGCTCATGATGCTTGCAATAAAAAATATAGAATTCCAAAATTTATACCCATCGTTTTACACAATTTATCCGGTTACGACAGCCATTTTTTCATTAAAAAATTAGGCGGGAAACTCAATTGCATACCTAGCAATGAAGAAAAATACATCAGCTTCACGAAAAGAATCAAAGTGAGAAACTATATTGATGAAAAAGGTAAACATCGTTCAGTTTAGAAAGAATTGAGGTTTATCGACAGCTACAGGTTCATGGGAAGCCCTTTAAAAGATTTAGGCTACAACCTTGTTAAAGATTTGTGTGATGAATGCTCTAAATTAGATCCAAAAACATGCAAAAAGAGCTGTCTGGATAAAAAAGGTAAAAAATGCAAATGCAAAGTCAATTGCGAGGATTGCAAATCTCGCAAACTCAAGAAAGCCGATACTGAATGCAAAAACTTAAATTCATTCTTCAGCGGAACAAAACGAGATTTGCTATTAGGAAAAGGCGTTTACCCCTACGAATGGGTAGACAACATTAAAAAGTTCTCCGAAACGCAATTGCCTCCTATCGAAGCATTCAACTCCAAACTCAATGACACTAAAATAGAAGAAGAAGACTATGCGCATGCTCAAAAAGTTTGGAACGAATTTGGATGCAAAACGTTTAAAGATTACCACGAGCTGTACAACATCTCAGACGTGCTGATTCTAGCTGATGTCTTTGAAAATTTCAGAGACGTTTGCATGGAATATTACGGTCTTGACCCTCTTTGGTATTACACCTCTCCTGGTTTGGCTTGGGACGCTATGCTAAAAATAACTGAAATTAAATTGGATTTGTTAACCGATATTGATATGCTCAACATGGTTAAAAAAGGAATACGCGGTGGAATTAGCATGATCTCGAACCGACTTGGAAATTCTAACAACAAATACATGGACAAATACGATCCTTCACAACCATCCAAATTTATCCAATATCAGGACGCTAACTAATTATACGGATGGGCCATGAGCAAACCTCTTCCCGTTGGTGGATTCAAATGGATGACTGATGAAGAGCTTTTAAATTGGAAACCAATACCATGCATTTTGGAAGTCGATTTAGATTACCCCGATCACCTTCACAATTTACACAATGACTACCCTTTAGCTCCTGAAAGATTAACCATTGGAAAAGTAGACAAACTCGTTCCCAATTTAAACAATAAAACCAGATTAAACCCAATCGTTCATAAAGTTTTAAGTTTTCATGGTCATCCACCATGAAAACTTAAAACTTTATGAACGATTGGGTTTAATCATCACCAAAGTTCACAGAGGGATCACCTTTAGAGAAGAACCTTTCATGAAAGAATACATCGACTACAACACCAAAAAGAGAACAAAAGCTAAAAATGACTTTGAAAAGGACTTTTTTAAACTTATGAACAACTCTGTTTTTGGAAAAACCATGGAAAATATTCTAAAGCATGTTGATATCAGACTGATAACCACAAAAAAAGAAGCCTTATAATTGTCCAAAGCCCCTCGTTATGAACGAAACACCATTTTTGATGAAAACTTAATCGCGGTTCACATGAAGAAAACAAAATGTTTTTATGATAAGCCTGTTTACTTAGGAATGAGCATCCTCGACATCAGCAAGACTTTGATGTTTGAGTTCCGTTACGACTACATCAAACCTAAATACGGCGATCGCGCAAAATTACTTATGACCGACACAGACTCGCTTATTTATGAAATCGAAACGGATGATTTCTATAAAGACATTGCCAATGACGTAGAAAGCAAATTTGACACGAGCGACTTTCCTAAAGATCATCCTGCTATTCAAAACGTTGGATTCAAAGTGGGTAAAAATAAAAAGGTTATTGGCATGTTCAAGGATGAGACCGCTGGTATGCAAATCACACAATTTGTTGGGCTTAGACCTAAACTCTACTCTTACTACATCCCTGAAGAAAAAGAAAAAGAAGATAAAGAACACAAAAAATGCAAAGGGGTTAAAAAGGATGTGGTTAAAAATAAGCTCAATCACCAAGATTTCTACGACTGCTTAATGAATGGAGAACAAATTCTTACAACCATGAACGTCTTCCAATCCCATCTTCATGATATTTACACTGAGGAGTTAACAAAATAGCACTCAGCCCTAACGACGACAAGAGGATCCTATTGAATGATGACACTCACAGAACCTTGGCTATTGGACACTACAAAACAAGACCTCCTGCTTTAAATTAATGGTTTCCTTCTTAAAAAATTTAAAAAAAACTTGAACAAAACTTAGGACTAAAAAGGTAAGTCATCTTGGATCTTTACGGATACGCCTCGATATTTACAGGGTGTATACTTAATTTCTGACCCCCCACATGTTACAAACACAAGATTTGGAAAATATTACCGTGATATTATTCTACCTGTGTACAAACGTGCAGCTGATGATAAGACCATCTTTCCTGTGAGAAATAAAGTTATTCTGATGCAAGATGGAGCAACTTGCCACACGGCAAGAGCAACAATGAATGTGATCAACAGAGACTTTCCAGCAGTGTGGACCGACTGGCCTGGCAACTCGCCCGACTTAAATGTCATCGAACATATTTGGTCAAGACTCCAGGACAGTGTTTTACACAATCCTCGACCTCGTTATCGTGAACAGTTGATCAGACGTGTTGAACAGGAGTGGGCTGCCATTACGCAAGAAGAGTGTTTT
>QPEY01000124.1:120961-133461 GCA_014706445.1 Hydra viridissima
AAACAGAGGGAAGCATTAAAACAAATAAAAGAGGACAGAAACATTGATATATACTCTTTTGATAAAGGAGCAGGCTTTGTTAGAATAGAACACAACAAAGCCATTGACAAAATTCGTCAAGAGATTGGCAAAACAAAGATAACTGAAGAGGATCATACCGTTACATTTGCTACTAAAATTAGAACTTAACTATCAAAATTGAATAAAAAAGGGCGATTTACCAAAAAAGAATATGAAAGTCTTTACCCAAGCGACCCAGTACCGCCACGTATGTATGGTGTAATTAAGGCGCACAAACCGGAAAAATCATGCCCTATGCGATTAGTAGTTTCAACCATCGGGACACCAAGTTATGGAATATCACAATATCTAGTAAATATATTTTTACCAATTTTCGATAAAAACATTAAAAAGTTAAAAAATTCGTCAACTTTTGTAAAAACAGTCAAACTTTGGAATATATCAAATGATGAAATACAAGTATCTTATGACCTTGTCAATTTATATCCATCAGTTCCTCTGGGAGAGGCTACAAAAATTCTTCTTGATATGTTAAAGCACTTCGCAAATTTAAGTAAACTAACAAAACTAAGCGCTTCAGAAATAAAATTACTAATAGAACTGTGTTTATACAAATGTTATTTTTTTATGGAATAAAGAAATTCACAAACTTGTAGATTCAGGTCCAATATGACTTTCACTCATGGCAGTACTTGCGGAAGGTTTCCTGCAATTTTTTGAAAATAAAGCAATCAACATTGCGCTTCATTCTAATCCACCGTTAGAAATCAAATCGATTTTCAGGTACCTAGCAGAGGATCCAAAATCGAGAAAAATCGAGAAAAAACTCCGTCGGAGTCGAGAAAAAATCGGAGCTTTGATAAAACTTTGTTATAAATTGAAAAATTAAACTATCTAGTTGATAATTAAAAATTGTTCTTATATTTAATTTTTTTATTTTATATATATTTCGATTTATAATTTATAATAAATTTTTAAAAAAATTATATTTTTATATTCCTTAGTACTTAAATACTTTTCTTATCGCAATCTTTTAACGAACAAGTTTTATCTAATAAATGGCTTTATAACCGGCATCGGTTAGGAATAAGGCGTGAACTTTCAGTTAAACGCCCTTCCGCGGTGCTCTGTAATTAAGACTTCTTGGGGTACCTATAGTAAAAACTAAAAAAAGAATATTAAAAAAGTATTTATTCTGAAGATCTTTTAAAATAATATTTTAAAAAGATGAAAACATTTATCATTTCATCAGAAAGCGAACTACGAAGCTTTGTGACACATCTGGAAGACGAGGAGAAAACTCTTTCTGCTTCCGAGGAAGTTGCTTGAATTTCAAAACTGCTTCTGATTTCACACCAGTTACTTTGTATTCTTTTAACTGATCGGTGAAGGTCTTGACTTTTTTTGGCTTTTTAGCTGTTGATTGATTTTGATATAAAACTTCTTGAATTTCGACAAAAAAAGATGTCGATTGTGATGGTTCTTCTTGCTTGCTTTTTAGCGCGATCATCTGATTTTGTTTGGAGACTATTTTCTTTTGTTGCAAATAGTTGATCAAACAATTTTGCAGCATAAACTTGAATATCTTTTTTGGAAGCGTAAAAAAATGTGTAGTTTTAATTTTTAAAAAAATCGGGATTGTGCAAATAACGACTTAATGATACCAACACAATGTTTTTACGATTTTCGTATCTGGAGATAAACGCCTCTGTAAAATTAGAACTGATGTCAGTTTCTACAACCTTCAATTTCCTTATTAACGTTTCCATAATGATGTCACACTCCAAAATTGTTGTATTTGGTTTTTCCAATCGAACTGCAGCGTCAGCAATGACTTCCAATAAGTCAGACAGCGATTTTAAGAAATCCAAGTCAATATCATCTAACATGTTTAAGCAGTTTAGTTCTTCGAATGTTTTTTTTACAGCTTCTAAGCAGTCCAAAAATCTTTTGATCATCTGAAAAACACTGTTCCATCTAGTGCGGTTGTCGAGCAATAGTCCTTTGTCATGCGAAGATCCGTAAACTTTGTGTATTATTCTTTTAAGAACTTCATATCGAAACGATGAATATTTTAAAAACTTAATTAGTATTCGAAGTTTCTGTAGACTTTTTTCGATATTTTCTTCATATTCAATCTCATTCTCCGAATAGTCAATAAGAAACTCTCCTTCAGTCTCTCCATCAGTTTCTGTTTCTGTTTCAATATCCGATTCAGTTTCTTTGTTCACAATTTCGCGACAACCTTTTTTAGCGTATAGCAAATCACAAACACTCAAATGAATTGAATGATTCTGGCAGATTTGATGTGGAAACTTAAACATGGTACCCAATTTCACCATCCAGCTACAGCCATCCGTAGTTTTACCTGCAACATCTTCATCATCTATACCGAATTCTTTTAATTTTTGCATTATTAAAATGTTTAATGTTTCGGCAGAACTAGGAGACGGCAATTTCACCATTCCTAAACAATATGTTCGGTCGTGATGAACATTTAAATTGTAGTATCTTCTACCTCTATTGCTACACCATTCGTCACCTGTTAGTCCAAATTTTTCTCCTTTTGCTTTCAATGCAGCCAATTCAGCGATCATTAAACATTTGGCTTCAGTATGAAACATCTTAATTTTTTCTGAAATTGTGGACGCTGACTTGGGCAAACTATGCCCATAATTTTCAAAAAGCATTCTTAGTGTTTCAGATTGAGTTATGGACCTAATCGAGTATCCATCAAGAGCTGTCAACTTGGCAAGAAGATAGTTTAACGATATCTTAGTCAAAACTGGTCTGGAACTCGATGGTTTTAAATCTATTTTCTCGCAACTTTTGATGTGACCAATTAGGCCGTTTGTGCTGCTTCCTGGACAAGCGATTCTTTTATGGGATTTTTTGCAATCTCCGTATTTCTTATCATTTACTACAACTTTATCAAAGTATTTCCACGCTTCCGAAACCATTTTTCTCTATAAAAGAATATTAGACTTAAGGTGGAGAAAATTATTTTGATCATACGATATACGACATTATTGTAAAAAAAGAAGTATTATATGTTTAAAACTTACCTCGTTATTTTAAGACCAGTTTTTGTATATATTGTAAATAATGATCTTGACGTTTTTTTGTAAAGATAAACTACTAAATAGTTAAAATACATTAACTAATATCACACACGCATAATATTTTAAAAGTTACTGTTTACTATATCTTTGCTTAAAAATTAAAAAATTCTTGCTTTTGGACAAAAAAAGATAAATTTTTGTGGATTTAAAAACTTCTATTATTAAAAAGATACTATTATAATCAAAAGAGTTTCTGAAATAGTACAATGGAAAAGTACGAGTATGTTCTATTATATGGTTTGGAATAGAATAAGCTTTTTTTTTGAGGTTTTTTCCACCACCACCACCTGTCCCACTGTGCATTACTAATTGCTTTACGATGCAAAATTGTGTTGATATTGAACAAAGAGAACACTTATATTTTGAAAACAACATGAACTATTGTAAAAGCGGCGTAGAAATAAAATAAGAATTTAACTAATTTACGAGTAAAAATTGATATTTTCTAAAAACCTCGTCGAAGTTCCGTCGAGGTTTCTC
This sequence comes from Hydra viridissima, assembly GCA_014706445.1. Lineage (NCBI taxonomy): Eukaryota > Metazoa > Cnidaria > Hydrozoa > Anthoathecata > Hydridae > Hydra > Hydra viridissima. Next base: position 124,585 of record QPEY01000124.1, read on the forward strand.
GATTTCTCTAGAACTCCGAAACTCCGAAAAACCGAGAAAAATCCGACGAGACGGAGTTCCGAAAGGATCCATTGGTACGTAGATGATAGCCACGCATGATTTACAAATAAAAATAATGCCATCCGTTTTCAACAAATATTAAGCAGTCAACATCATGCCATCAAATACACAATTGAATTGGAAGATGAAAACAAAAGATTAAATTTTTTTAGACATCCAAATAACAAATAATTAAAAAGTTTATTATGATTTTAACATACATCGAAAAAAAGCAATAACAAATATTCAGGTTAAACCCAATTCAAACCACGATCCAAAAATCTTAGAAAAAATATTTAAAGGATTTATTTATAGAGCTTTATCAATTTGCTCTAAAAAATATTTAAATAAAGAAATCGATTTCCTAATAAATGTATTTGCTGAAAATGGATGCGAAAAGAAGAAATTACAAGACCTTGCAAACATTGTTATAAAAAAAACGACACTCAAATAATGAAACAGTTTTATCTAACAACGAAGCAACTATACCAACTATATCACTACCGTGGATCCCAATATTATCACCAAAACTTCGAAAAATCTTTAGGAAAGCAGGTTAAAGGGCAGTCTTTAAATCTAGTGCAAATTTTAAATCTTTGCTAACTTCACGCAACAAAACAAAACTACCATCAAAAAGCCATCCCGGAGTATACCTAATAGAATGCGATTGTAAACAAAAATACATCGGCGAAACAAAAATGAAAATAGCAACAAGAACAAAACAACACCAAAAAAACGTTTTTGAAGAAAAATTAGAACAATCTGCAATTGGGCATCATAAAATTAAATGTTCATGTAATATAAAATAGGATCAAGTAAAGACGCTAAAAGTAGAACCCAAATAATTTGAAAGAAAAGCTCGACCAAGAGGCGATCAATCAAATGAAGAGCAAGGTATTTATAATAATCGTATCCCACAACAAGCTCCACTTTCAATAACAACATATAAATTAGGTGAAGTCTTAATTAGAGCAGCAGCTAGTAATAAGGTAGCTGAGTTAGAACCGTTACTTAACCAGGGTATTGATATTAATTTTCAAGAGAATGCTTGGGGAACAATAGCTTTGGATGCTGCAGTACAGAGCCGGCATGTTGCAGCGGTTAGATTTTTATTAGAACATGGAGCCAGTAAGAGTAAAGATTTACCGAAAAATAGAGGATTAACTCCCCTAGACATAAACGGATAATTCGATAATCTAGAAATTTATGATTTATCAAATCCTGAATTAGCAAGAAAAAGACATTTAAAATTAGAACGTTTGGAAGCTATTAAATCTGATTACCTAAGAACACAAAATACTACTATAGAAAAACAAGCACCTTTTGATGATTTAGTATATCCGTATTTACGTGGAGAGCAATTAACAGAAAGACTAAATCCAAACAGAGCACTAGAGTATATTATCAATGCAATCCAGTATATAGCTTTAGAGTTATGGAAAGCAGAGGAATAAAATATCAATCGTGATTCTGTTGGCAGCTTGGGTTGTAATGGTTATGCAGTAAGAACACTTTACGTTATTGCTGCATATACATTTTATTTAAGGGAAAATCATCCTGAAATTCTGGCTAAGTTACCTGGTATTGATTGGCGTTCACTTTCTTTATTAAAATATAGCCAATGTAATCCACCATCAAACTATACTTAAGTCCTTGCAAGAGATACTAGCTTCTGGAGAATTAGAGTGGCTACAATATAACATGAAACAAATTCGCAATAATGAACAAACAGATAATCATTATTTTCCTAGAAACTTAATTGATTTACTTAATATCTTAGGTAATGACTATATAGAAGAAGTGTTAAGAATAAAAAAAGAAAATAGTAGAGAAGTAGCTTTAATTAGAGCAGCAGGTAGTAATGGTTTCACTGAGTTAGATTTGCTACTTAACCAAAGTATTGACATTATCTTTTAAGAAAAGACTTGGGGGCTAACAGCTTTGCATACTGCAGTACAAAATAGACATGTTGAAGCAGTTGGATATTTATTAGAAGATGGGGCTAGTAAAGGTATAGTGAATAACAGAGGATTAACTCCTCTGGATATAAATAGAGAATTCAATAGCTTACAGATTTATGATCTACTAAATCCTAAATTAGCAATAGCAAGACAGTCGCAGCTAACAGCTATGTAAAATTCTATACTTGAATATGCAAATGATCACCCTCCTGCTCCTGATGTTACTAAGGAAATGCTTAAAGCTTGAGCTTCTCAACATCTAAACAGTGAAAGAATACCTAATGATCTAGATTTAGCTACAGCATTAAAGTATATTATAAATGCAATCCAATATATGACTTTAGAGTTATTGGAAGTTGAAAAATGTGGTATAAACCATGATTTCCATGATAGATGGTATCATGATTCCTAAGCAGAACAGATGCTTCAAGTCATTTCTGCATGCACATTTTGTCTAATAAATAACAATTCAGCTGATCTAGGCAATTTACCGGGTATTGATTGGAAAACTCTGTCTTTATATATAAGAGAAAGTCAATATAACCCTAATTTTCTTAGTGATGTTGGTATTGCTTGTAGAAAGGAATTAGTAGATAAATGCTTACACTCAATGTTAACTTCCGGTGAAGACCTAAGAAATAACATAGAGCAGTTTTTTAGTAACAAACAGACTACTAACTATTCTCCAACACGCTTCTCCGCATTACTTGGTTTTTTAAGTGATGAATATAATGCTAAGTACATTGAAAATGGAATTTAAAACTACAAAGTCTACGGTAATTTAGATTCTGATGCAGGACGAGCTAGATTACTAACTAGTTTTGTTGAAATAGGTGAAGCTTTAGAAAATTCTTCTCCTAGATTACAATCATTGCTTGATAGAAATGCAATAGAACAGTTATCAATAGAACGAAATGCCATCGAGAATAGGTAATCGTGAAATGATTAATTATTTTCTTGATGGAAAATCTCCTATAATCCAAATAGGTGATACAATAATTAATCTTCAAGAACTATCTATCTATTGCATTAATAGATAAAATGACGTCTCTAAATTTTTAAGTCAATATAATAGACTACCAGGAGCAGATCAGTTATGGCATCGCATAGAAAGTAATGCCGGTGATTACGCAGTTTCATCTAAACTTTAGATACCAAGATCAAGTGAAAAAGCAGAAATCTGCGATAATAACCTTGATATGTTAAAAGAAAATTTTGTTGATCGTAAGAAGGCTTTAGATGAAAATGTAACTAAATGGTTTAAAAGCAAAGGTTTCAACGAAGAAGTAGGAAAAAACCCCATAAGTGAAAAACCCCATATATATAAATATAAATATAAATATATATATATATATATATATATATATATATATATATATATATATATATATATATATATATGTAACATTATCATTACATAGTTAATAATTTACGAACAAAGAATTACATAATGTCATTCTTGATGTTATTGTTATTTTATTGACTTATTGCCCTGCGCAAACATTTTGGTGTATTCTTGTTCTCAGACTCCAATCACTTATCTTTATTAGCAAACATTTAGTTTTTAAATTTTGTTCTTAAAATACCAAGTCGAATTTGGTTGGTTTGAGTTAATTCAGGTTGAAAACCATGTACATCATTTTCAACATTGTCCTCAAAGTTAATGTCATCTGGAATTTCTAATCCTAAGGAAATGCAAAGGTTTTTCAGTAAAGTGTTAGTAAAAAATATTTTGCACCAAGTTGTTGGGGTGAACTGTAGTGTTCCACCAGTTTTGTGCAAACACCTCCGGCAGTTTTTGAGACGTCCAATTGCTTGCTCAACATCACTACCTACCTGACAGTGAACTTTATTAAAATATATTTCCTCTGGTGACAACCCTTATCCTGAATCTTCAAAAAGGAAACCTGCATTTGGATCAAATTCTATTGACTGTTTTAATGCAGAATTAGAAAAGGTAAAGCATCATGTCAAAAATCCAGGATACTTTGCAACATCTCAAAACTTTCCATCACCATCAATTACAACATGACAGTTCAAAGCAGGATATCCTTTTCTAAAAAAAAGAAGTTAAAAAATCTTCAAATTGTTAAAATGTTTAAAAGTCTAATAAACAGTTGTTCTAACATGACGTTTCCCAAAAAGGTTTTTGCTGAGAGCAGCTAAAACCTTTTTGGGAAACATCATGTTAGAACAACTGTTTACCTTTGGCCAAAGCAAAACATTTTTTTACATGATTTAAGGTCATAAACTATGACCTTATAACATTTTTTTATGTTTAGCACTTATGTTAAATAACTTGATGTTTTCAAACTTTGAAGATGAATGCAATTCAATTGATTCTAATGTGATTTCATGGGATAAAGGAAATCTTGCTGTCAGCAAAGTGTGGGAAAGAGTAGCCTGCGATGTTGCTCACGTTGATTCAATGCTATATCTCACCTGTATTGATTGTGGCCAAAGCAGATACACGTTATGGTCACCATTAAGCAATAAATTTGCAACAATGGTTGTTCAATCGTTAGAAACAATATGGTGATTGCTTGGAACTCCTTCCGAAGTTCTCCTAGATAATTGTAAGTCATTTAGATCTCAGACTATGCAAGCTATGACGTCAAAGTGGGGAATGAGACTTATTTATCGAGCTGTTAAAAAACCATTTGGAAATGGAATTTTTGAAAGAGTTCATCGGACAGTAAAAACAACAAATGCAAGAGCAAGATGTGGTATACCCATGTCTGTATTCTTAATCAACAACGTTCCATCAAAGCACGGCACACCTTTTGAAATCTTTTGCCAACAATACAAACGCGTCCGAATTCCTGGAATCTATAAAGTTGAATCAACACAAAAACCCCTGACTAAGTTTCAAGGATGGAAAGTTGGCGATAAAGTGTGGGTGAAGCCCACTCATGACGCCGTGTACACAGCGATGGTTAAAAGGAAGTATAGTGGCATTGCGTAATGGTTTGAAGGCTGAAGTTGAAGTTAATTGGCATACGTTGCCACGACATTTTTCTCATCTGCAGCATCGTTGTGGGGACAAGAAAGGAGGCATGACAACTGATGACGATTACGATCTGACGCTGGTTAAACCTCTCGAAACAAACTTAGAACGCGTTGTAATCGAAGATCCAAGTTCTCAAATAAATCCTCTGGACGATAGTGAAGCTGACAATAGTGCGGACCACGCTGGTCAAAACTATCCTACAAATTGTGAGACACAGACTTCTAGCCTTATTCTCTATGTTCTAGCCATAAGTTAACAACCGCTTTAATATTGACATTTTTACTTAGAAAAAGTTATTACACAGTGCAACTCTAGCCTAAAGATCTTAGTTCTAAACATGTGTCAATGCTTGTTTTAAAATTCAAATCCCTAATTAGATCAAGATTCATTTAAAGGTATTTTTAGTCTTACTCTCTTAGTTTTAACCTAGTGTCAATATTCGTTTTAATATTGACATTTTAATTCGGATTAAGTCCATGCTCAATGTAACTCTAGTCTGATTCTCTTAGTTCTCGCCTAATTTCAATATTCGTTTAATTATTGAAATTTCTGATTGGATAAAGTTCTTGCTCCGTGTATTTCTAGCTTGATTTCCTTTGTTCTAGCCTAGAGTCATTATTCGTTTTAATATTGTCTAATCTCCCTGTGTTTCTAACCTAAATCTCTTAAATCTAGCCCAGTGTCAATAATTGTTCCAATATTGATCTATAACACGGTATTTCTAGCCTGAATCTCTTAATTCTAGCCTGGCGTCAATATTCGTTTTAATATTGACTCATCTTTCTGTGTTTCTAGCCTGTTAATGATAACATTAATAATAACTATAATAAGAACAATAATAATATTAATAATAATAATAATACTTAGGTCGTTAGGAAAGTTCGTAGAACTTCATCTATAAAGATACAATGAGACAGGAAATAATTAAATTTTTATATATCATTTTAAACTGTGTTTAATTATAAACATTTTAAGTACTTGTTGAAATATTTTGAATGTTTATTAAAAAAACTATTTAAATTTTATTATATACGTTTAAAAGAAAAAATTTAAAAATGGAAAAATGTGAATATCGAGCATTAATTAAAACCTGTCCTCTACTTGGAATTTCAGCACAAGCCATAACCGATGAGTTGGTTTTAGTTCATGGTGACCAAGCTCCAAAATATAGTACAGTTGCCAAGTGGGCTACTTTATTTAAAGATTGTAGAAAGAGTGTCGAAGATGATCCTCGCTCAGGGCACCCTCAAACCACGTATACAGCTGAGAATATTGAACGTGTGTGAGCCATTATTGAAGAAAATCCGTATGCAACACATGATATAATTGAAGTCCTGATATCGATTAATCGTTTTACAATCAACCAAATCATTCACAACGCATTTAAAAAAAGAAAATTAACATCACGTTGGATACCCCACGAGTTAACCGATCAAAATTGCAAGAATAGAGTTGAGGCATGTAAGGAAAATTTAGCCCTTTTCAGAAACGGCCCATGGAGGCTATGTGATATTATTACAGGGGATGAGTCGTGGTTTTATTTGAGACAAGTTGGACACTAGTCGGCTAACGCTAGTTGGGTCGGTAAAGGTGAAAGTCCAAGAACTATAGTAAGATGCGACAGGTTTCAGCCGAAAAACATGTTCTACATCTTCAAAACAACAGGTGTTGTTCATTTGGGTTATGTTGAAAGGGAGATACCATTACTAGCGAATATTATATAAAAAATTGTTTGAAACCTCTTATATGCGAAATAAATAAGCAAAGACCTAAAACAGGCACTCAAAGTTTCAAAGTTCTCCATGATAACGCTCGACCCCATGTGACTCAAACCGTCACAAGTTGTCTAAACCAAGCTGAAATTACAATGATGCTCTCGAAATCTTCTACAATCTTTATTTCGTGCTTCTTGAGATTGTTCCGAGAGCTGGCCAATTAGAAGAATACACGACTTTATAACTTCAATACTATACATTAAAATTTTGTGCACTGTAACAGGCATGTAATACCACAAGTACAAATCTAAATATAAAGTTCTAGTTTCAGAACAAAATTTTTCAAATCTGACGCAATCAATTTCATGGCCAGAAGATAGCGTTCTTAATAAAACACTAAATTTTCTAATTAGTTCGGCGTCTAATCCTGTAATCTCTCCGCTCTTTTCTGGATTTAGAAAAAACCTGCGAGCTGTGTTGCCATCATTTGTATTGCCATAACGAGGTGTTGGTTTGTCTACAATAAGTCACATTTGTTTTTTAAACTTTTGTTTGATTTCTTCCGAACGTTGTTTGATACGACATTTATCCTCATTTCTTCTAGTTTGCCACTTTTTAATGTTCAAGTGGTAGCTAATGTGAAGCAAGCATTCAAAGGTACGGATCCAAACATGCAAGGTAGACAAACCAAAACTGTAATTTTCTTTTTTATCAACCATGTCTTTTAATTCCCCATTCATCATTTCAGGAGTAGCACCACAGATATAATGTTCTTGTGTTGAACGCGTGTCAGTTAAAGCCTTGCATACTTTTCCGTCTGTGATCGTAAGTAACATATTGCGTTTCACAATAAATTTAAATTCACCAACAGTAGACAGTGTTGCAAGAAGTTCACATATTTCTTTCAAAACTTTGTTAGTTTCTATTAGAGTAAGTTCGTGTGTTTCTTTTGAAAAGATGAATTTAATTGGTCGGCAATAAAGTGTTGATGATGGGCGGGGATTTTGCCAAACAATATTAACAATTATCACTCAATCTCAATGGGAAAAATGAAAATACAATCAGAAATTCATCATTAGCATTGAAGTTCTCAAATCTTTGCTTGTAGGTACTATTTCCAGAACTTCCGCCACATCCTCATTTGTTTATTAATGTAAGTGACGATTTTGAAGGTTTATTTTAAAGAAATTGACTTTGTGTTGTTATTAACCGTTCAGTTGTTTTATCCAATATGGCTTGAAAATTAATTTCAGCCCGCGTTTTTGAGACAGAAATAAAGTCTTCTGGAGGGTAAAACAACTTTTTGGATTAACAAAAATTATGGTGAGACGAAAATACTTCATGTCCCGCTTTCAGAGACCACTTTCTTGTTTGTTTATGAGTGACTAGTACACTTGGAATCTACATAATAAGCTAATGCCCCATCGCTACTCAACTGTCTGCCGCCACAAATCGCATCAGTAGATTTTCTTTGTTTTAGTGTTTCTGTACTTTTTCTAATAGAAGTAGCTACGCCTCTTTGACCCGATAAACGATGTGCTATTTCAGCAGCTGTGGTTAGTTCACTGGCACACCACGATTGCACTAAATCTACAAGTCTACGTATTTTGGTATTTATAGACGAGTCTTTAAAGTTTTTTTTGGGCTGACCTTGAGGCCGACTTCCTTCATTTGTTGTGGAAGCACTGGACCGATGCAAACTTATCTTAAATTCTAAACTATTGCTCTCTAACCAACTTTTATTTTTATTCAAAAAGTGATAGTTCTATTGGCAGCATTCCGGTTTTCTGTAAACTTAGCTGATATGCTTGTAATTTTTAATTGTATATTTTTTTTTGTGAAAACTAGTCAGATTTTCTGCACTATACTCATTCAGAATAAAGTCACACAGAAGAGAATTTCGTTCTTCCTTTGTATGTTTTCGCGATTCTTCAAATAATTCTAATTTTGTAATAGAACACACTCGGTCTGAAAAAAGTTCTACAAAATTTAAACGGGAAGACCTGGGCAGCCTAATTTTTATATCTAAACACCTTAGAATTGTGGTTATTCTATGTAAAAAAATTAGCCTGGATATATGCGGATAAAATTAGTTACATGCTTTGAAAATTAAAAAATAAATAAATTACAACTTTTATATAAAGTTTTTAAA
>QPEY01000124.1:148680-166343 GCA_014706445.1 Hydra viridissima
AAAAAATCACACAGTATGTAATATATATATATATATATATATATATATATATATATATATATATATATATATATATATATATATGCATAAAAAGTTAGAGAAATAAGTATCCGTACAAAACATTTTATTATGGAAAATAAACTTTGTCAGATTATTTCAGAAAAAAATAACTTTATAAAAATAAAAAAAAAAAAGATTGTTTTGAAAGAAAATTTTATTACGAATTCAATATGCAAAAAATAAAAAATATATCAATAATAATATTTAATTGATAAAAAATTAAGATACATTTAAACTATGCAATTTTTTAGCATTAAATAGGTGTCCAAATAAAATTTTAAAGATTAAGGCTTAAAGAATAACGCTTCTCCAAGTTATTATTTTTATGACATTTTAATATCGAGTTGGACCACCTTTAGCTTTTATGAGTTCTGCAAGTCGACATGGAATTGATTCAACTAATTTCTTTGTCGTATCTGAGTCGATATCAGTTTTATGTTTTGTCAATAACATAGTAAACTACATTTTTTATGTAGTTTATTATGTTGTTAACAAAAAAAAAATTTTTTGAATCATACTCAAAATCACTAAAAACACATTTTTCTTAACAAACTACATTTTTCTTTGGACAAAACAAGGTGAACATTCAAAAAATTAACTGAAAGTTCAAAAACATTCAAATATTTACTGATCATTTTTCAAAAAACTTCAAAAATTAACTTAATATTTGGTAGGACCTCCTTTACTTTTAATTACTGCTTTCATTCTTCGAGGCATAGACTCAATTAATGAGTCAACAATTCTCATATCAATCTCTCGCCAGGCCTTCTCCTTTGTTCAAATAATTCCTCACTGGTCTTCACATTTGCACGCTCAATCTTATTGACAATTAGTTCCCACAAATTTTCTCTGGGATTCAATCAGGACTTTGTGCAGGCCACTCCATAATGGTGATATTCTTGTCCTTGAACCATTGTTTTACAATTTTTTAAGTATGTTTGGGATCATCGTCCTGTTGAAAAATCCATTTTAAGGGCATCTCCCATTCAGCACGTGGTAACATAACATCTTCATTATATCTTTGTAAACAAAGCGGTCCATAACTCCATTAATTTTGTGAATAGGACCAGTTTCTAGCGCTGAGAAACATCCCCAAACTATAGTAGACGTTCCATGTTTAACACTCTTCTTGGTATATTTAGTATTGAATCTGGTGCTCTTTGGTCTCCAGATTTGCTTCTTGCCGTCGCTTCCAAAAAGGTTATATTTTGATTCATCACTAAAAAATGTTTTTCCACCGGTCTACAGTCCAATTTTGGTGTGCTTTGGCAAATGTAAGTCTTAGCTTTCTATTTTTAAAATAAGTTAGTGGTTTCTTGGCAGGCATTCGAGAAAACAATTTTGCTTCGTTAGCTCTTCTTCGCTCAGTGCGATTAGAGATTTGAGTTCAAGTTTTTCGGTTAATTTTGTCGATGACAAAAATGGACCTTTTTTAAGCTCTTTAACAATTATTTGATCTAGTCTTTGTGATGTTTTTCTTGGACGTCCGCCCCGATGGTTTGTTTTATAGCAGTCACGAAATCCAAATGATTTGACAGTTTTGCTTACAGTCGATTTAGCTATATTATATTTTCTACAAATTTCAGCTTGACGTTTTCCGCTTTTAAAATCTTTAACAATATTTTCACGTAAAACACTTCCAAATTTGTTGTTAGCCATTTTAAGTTGCAATTTATACCATATATTACGAGTTAAATCTATTTTTAGTTTAATTGAAAAAATGATTGGCCAGACGTTCTAAAATCTATTTTATTATTTTAGAGTGATGTTATGATAAAAGTGAAAACAAAAGAATACGGTAAATTGAATAAAGACAATGAAATCTTATAAAAAAAGCTTCGTTTTGATTTGTCCACCTTGTTTTGTCCAAGGAAAAACATAGTTTGTTGAGAAAAATGTGTTATAAATTATTTTTGTGATTCTCTTTATGATTGAAACGTTTTAAATTTTGTTAAGAACATAATAAACTACATAAAAAATAATATGTTCAATTGTTTTACAAGTTCTTTTTAGTTTTTGATCAACTTTTGTTCTAAATTTGAGTTTGTCCACCATGTTTTGTCCGATACTGTATATAAAATCGTGATTAAATTTGCTTTTAGAATAATCATAAAAGTATTTGTCAAAAGTTTTTTCTGAAACAACCTGACAAAGTTTATTTTTCACAATAAAATGTTTTGTTCGGATGTTTATTTCTCTCACTGTACATTTATTTCAGTACTGAAAATAAATTTTAGCCCTCTTTTTAAAGCATATTCTGAATTATAGCTTCTAAATATTTTTTTATGTAGAACAATGCTTATTTAATGTGATACTTAACACTACTTTAACGAACAAAAGCTCGTTTGTTTTTAGATTGCTCTTACATTTTTATTTTGTTAACTATTGTGAAGGCTTCATATGAAGGCTAATTGCACAGTTTATAAAGACATTTCATAGATATTGTGCGTTTAATATTATTTTTCGTTTTTCTCAGAACACATTTTTTTTTTTTTTTTTTTTTGCATTTAAATGTTAAAATGGTTAAAATTTCACTACTGAAATTAAAACAAATTAAAGAAGGCGACGACAAATTGTCCAATTAACAAATGCCAAAGGGCAGCTATTTAGAAGTTATAAAAAAAAAAATTAAAAATATAGGATTTTTTGAGGATAAAATTCAAAGTGGAAGACCTCCTAAGCTTTTCAAGACGTGACATAAAATATTTTTAAAATGTTTTTCTGCGAAATTGGAAAAAAACCTCCAGTGAACTGTCCCATGACATTTAAGCTGCAACTGCTACCAACGTTTCCTCAACTTGCATTCGATGACATTTGCTAAAAGCTGGGTTAAGAGGTTGTTACATTTCAAGAGCCTAAGTGATGTTGTGAAAATAAAGAAAAAAGACTTAAATGCACAAAACAGCATAATCGTTGGACGGAAGAAATGTTAAACCGTGTACATATACGGATGAATAAAATATTTTAGTTGTTCGATAGCAGAAGACGACAGTATATAAGAAGAAGGGTTGAATAGGCATATCACCCTAATTATCTACATCCAACAATCAAGCATGCGGAAGGTTCTGTCCTAGTTTGGGATTGAATTTCACCATCTGAAGTAGATGATTTAATCAGAATTGAATATACGGAATATCAAGGGTAAATATTGATGATTGAACAAACAAAAGTTAAGTTTCAAGCACTAGATCTACCCGACGAAAAAGCTGATACTGTTGTTAAAAGCATAACAGCCGTTCTCGATGAATTCAATTTATGGAAGAGTATAAAGATGATTGTAGTGGACACTACGAAAGTGAACGCTGGAAGAAGGAATGGGGTCATTACTCAATTAAAAAGTTAATTGCAAATACTTTATTTTAAGTAGATCCGGGAAGAAACACAATTCATTGGTTTTCAACACCATGTCCACGATCGAGTTCTTCACTTACTAATGGATGAAGAATTTAGAGGAAACAATACGTCACCCAAAATTAACTTTCCTTTTAGTCCGGGTTTTTTAAAAAACTACGAACAGCTTAGGATTATTTTCCAGAATTGTAAGGAAGTGAATACAGAAAAGCAGGATGGCAAAATGACATGACTCTAGTTTTCCAGTTTTTCCAAAAATGTTGTTACTTTTGTAACAGATCTTTCATTAACTCGAGCAAGGTCAAATGATTGGTTTACAGACAATATGCACAATTATGTTGTATTTAGCAGGTTCACGAGAAAGCATTAAACCCTGTGAAATGGTTTTGGATTAAGGAACCATCAAGATTGGAAATACCCAGAACAAATTATTATTATTATTATTATTATTATTATTATTATTATTATTATTATTATTATTATTATTATTATTATTATTATTATTATTATTATTATTATTATTATTATTATTATTATTATTATTATTATTATTATTATTATTATTATTATTATTATTATTATTATTATTATTATTATTATTATTATTATTATTATTATTATTATTATTATTATTATTATTATTATTATTATTATTATTATTATTATTATTATTATTATTATTATTATTATTATTATTATTATTATTATTATTATTATTATTATTATTATTATTATTATTATTATTATTATTATTATTATTATTATTATTATTATTATTATTATTATTATTATTATTATTATTATTATTATTATTATTATTATTATTATTATTATTATTATTATTATTATTATTATTATTATTATTATTATTATTATTATTATTATTATTATTATTATTATTATTATTATTATTATTATTATTATTATTATTATTATTATTATTATTATTATTATTATTATTATTGCTATTATCATTACTAATGCTATTGTTATTATTAAAAGCAATAAAAAAATATCATTACTAATAATAGTAAAAATATGAAATATTAAGCGCCTATAAATCCGGGAAATGAAAAGTGTGTTATTAATTTATTGTTAAGAATCTGGAATTGCGTGCTAAGGGGAATTTTTTGAAGCGTTAACATCAGCTTTAATGCCATAATTGGTTTGTTTACTCATTAACTGTCCTTCTTTCATTTTGACGAGGCAAAGAGGTTTTAAAAGCATAAGTAGTTCCCCTTAACATTCTTATTATGCTTGATTGTGGGGTAACATAATATCTTTACTCCGTTTTTAGAATGGGTAGCAGACATAGAAACTTTCAACAAAATGATGATTTGCAAGATAAATACAGCCGTAAAAAGGAAACAACTTCAAATGCTTCTAGTTCTATTTCGAATAAACTGAAAGAGTTAAAAATTGAAAGCAATGCAATTCAGCTTGCAAGTAATTTAGAAAGCTCATTAATTCACAGGTCATTTTTGTATGCAAATAAAGATGGATATTTCAGTATTAGGAGTCCGTCTCATGTCGGAATTAAATGCAATGCTTGCTGTAAAGAAGACTTCATAGTCGATCGTTACAAGTGCTTAACATGTGAAGACGTTGACCTGTGTGGAAATTGTTTCGAAGCTAGAAATGTTGCTGAGCCTCATTTAAAAAGTCACCCAATGGTAAGATACAGTGGTCCCAATGAAATTTTTGGTGATTGTGTAGAAAGTAAAAACGTAACTTACAAAAAGTTTAAGGAAAAATTTCTTGGGGTGATTCACAAAACAGTAACTTGCGATGGCTGCGAGATTGAACAAGTTGTTGGTTTAAGACTTAAATGCGATGAATGTAATAATTTTGACTTATGTTCTACCTGCTTTGAAAAAAAAGTTGAAAAAAACGATCACAAAAGCGACCACTCCATGCTAGTTTGTTATAGTATTCGAAATATAAATCCTTCAGATATTGAGTTCATCGAACAGTTGGGAAAAGGATCATTTGGAACTGCGTATAAAGCAAAACTAATTTCAAAAAACAAAATAGTCGCATGCAAAGTACTGGAACACAGTATTGTACACCAGATATTAGGTTTTAACATGGACAAACTCTATCAAAGTTTTATCCGAGAGTTACTGGCGTACAACGAGTTCAACAGCAACTACATTATCAAAACATATGGCAGTTGTATTGTAAATGACAACAAAAATTACAAGTTTTATTTGCTGACTGAGTTTATGGAAAATGGCAGTTTAACAGCCCTTTTAACTAAGGAACCAGATTTATCCTATAGATGCAGACTGTCAATGGCATGCAACATTGCATCTGGTATGAAAAGAATTCACGAAAAGAACTTTATACACAGAGATATTCGACCTGATAACATATTTGTTTGCAAAAACTACGTTGCGAAAATTGGTGACATGGGCATTGCAAGATTGCAAGACAAGTTTGAACAGCACTCAATAATTGGACCCCGGCCATACATGCCAAATGAGTTTTATACTGGTAAATACAACGAGAAGCTCGATGTGTTTACATTCGGCTTAACCTTGTATCATTTGGTTACTGGCAGTTCACATTCGTTTGTCAATAGAAAAGTTGAGCTCAATAAACAACCAATTGTGTTTGGTGAAATTATTCAAAAATGTTTGCAAGATGATCCATGTAAAAGACCAACGGCGTCCTCTTTGGAAAATTGGCTTGGTTTACATCAAAAATGCATTTGGGAATTAATTAAAAAAAAAGAGGATTACCCTCTATTACCAAAAGAGATCCGCACAGACCTCTTCATAACGGTGTGTAATAAAGTTTCTAAGCGTCTTTTTCAAAAAAGTTAATTCTTAAATGGTGAAAAATTTTCTAATACCGCATATTTTAGCATGCTTTATTTTATCTTCTTTAGAGACTCTGCTCTTTCCAAACTATTAAGAGCTTTCAATTTCTACTGTATTTGCTTTTTTTTTTTTCTTGTTTATGGTGAATGTAAAATGTTATCTTTGTAACAATAAATTTTTATCAAAGCATTGTTTAATAGACATGATGAAAAATTAATTTTTATTTCATTAGAATTTAAATAATGTGATCCTATTATCGTTATTTTGAGCTGACCACCGTAATTTTGTCATTGTAGTTGTTTTAATAATAAGATTACACGTTTGTTAGGTGTTGCTATCTCGCAGCAAACGCAACATTAAAATTGTAAACTTTCTCTTCCAATAAATAAATCTCTTCTAGTTACCTGCTCATAATCCATAAAAAATCCTCAAATACTGTAGCAACGATTGCAAACTCAAAAGCATTTAAATAAAAATGTCCCAAAAATCAGTATTATTAAAGTTAAATAGTTATAAAAAACTCTTTTTAAATTTTTCAACATGGAAAGAAATTAAGAATAAATAGTAAATAATAACGAAAATGTTACATTGAATGGATAGGTGAGGTAGTTGTGTGGGTTAACGAGGTCCCACTTTAATTGTTATTGAAGGGCTCTGGAAGAAATAGTAAATGATTCTAAGCCAAAGTGAACTGATTTGTTATTTCAAACATCAATCTTTTTATAATCTTTTGAACCAAAAATTTTCAATTCAAAGTTGTTATCAAGAGAAACAATTTCTGTGAGTATGATTTTCATTAACAGATTTTTTCTAGCTAATCACGATAAAGCACCATCCATCACTTGAATGGCGCCCAAGGGAAAAATTTAGATGAGAATTGTGAGGAAGCAGAATAAAATTAAAAACAACAATCGGAAAAGACGTACACAAGATTACTCGTCAACTCTTCATATAAATAAACGATAAAACAAAAAGAATTAAGTTAAAAACAAGAACTGAGAAAAGACGTACAACCGGAGACTTATTGAACCTGCCATATAAATAAATGATAGAGAGAAAAGAAGAAAAGTTAAAAACAGCGACCGAGAAAAGACACACGCGATGATTCATTAACCTCGGATGCAAGCAAATAATAAAGCGGAATGAAGAAAAGTAAAATGCAACTGGGAAAAGAGGTAAACACGAAAACTCATCTACCTGCCATATAGATAAGTAATGAATAGTGTGAGGTGGGAGAACTAAAGAAAAACAGCGATCAGAAAAAAAGTACACAAGATGACTCATTAACCCTTCATATAGATAAAAGATAAAGCGAAAAGAATTAAGCTACAAACAACGGTCAGAAAAGAGAAAACGTTGTTTGATGGTCAACAGTAAAGTTTTGCTGTTGTTATTTTATTGTTTTACACCTATGGCCAATCTCTGAAAATTAAATTAAACTGAATAGGGTCTGTCGGTTACATTTTAACTTAAGCATTTATCTTCAGTGAATATTTCATGATTAACTGGTAATAACATCAGACACACGAAAACCTGCAAGAATGTTGAAAACAAAATTAATTAGACTTGATAGCCTCATGCAAAAAAAACATCTTATATAAAACCCGTATTGAGAAGAAACTTATTGAATATCGCATTCAGTACTTAAGTAACAAACAATATTTTATACAAGAACCTATAGAAAAGCATTTGCTTTAAGATTGTAAAACAATAAAATAACAACAGCAAAACTTTACTGTTGACCATCAAACAACGTTTTCCGGTAATAACTTGCCGATGCAACGCTCTCTGAAACTCAAAATATGATTAAAAAGTAGAAATTTGTATGACCAATCACCTGACTGAAAAGCATAACTTAGACCTTAATAGTTTTTAAATAAAATGGGGTGACCCTAAGTACAAGGAGGCCCTAGGTACATGAACCTCCCCTACTTTGGTTTTTTACATTTGATACAAAACATATTGAGGTACTTTAGAAGCAAGTGGTGCATGAGTACTTGTGTACAAGATTCACTTGACACAACGATTCAACATTTGTGAAATGCACCTTAAGTGAAATGAAACTAATCCTTTCTTGAAGCGAATCATTAAAGGTGATGAAAAATGGGTTCTCTACAGCAACAACAATCAAAAAAGATCATTGTGCAAGCAAGATGAACCACAAATCACATCAAATCCTGAATTGCATCAAAAAAAGTTCATGCTATAAATATGGTGTGATTACAAAGGTTTTGTGTATTTTGAGCTGCTTCCAAAGAAGAACCAAACAATCAATTATAAGGTTTACTGTCAACAATTAATGAATCTGGATGAATCAATCAAGGAAAAACGGCCAGAATCGGCAAATCGGAAAGGAATAGTGCTCCACCATGATAATGCAAGACCTTAAATATCTTTAGCAACCCGTGGAAAGTTATTGGAGCTTGGTTGGGAACTGATGCCACATCCTTCATACAGCCCTGATATGGCACCATCTGATTACCATTTATTTCAAAGTTTGCAGAATTTTTTGAATGGTAAATTGTTAGCAGATGATAATGACCTTATGTTACATGCGGTTCAGTTTTTTTGCTAATAAGGAACAGAAGTTCTACAAGCATTGAAATCGGTGAAGTTGCAAGAAAGACGGCAAAAGGTCATTGAACAAAATGGAAAATATATAACTGATTAAAGATTATTCTTTGTATTGAAATACATGACTTTGTTTCATATTATAAAACCTAAATTACTTAGTTGCCAACCCAATATATTGTATAATAGAATATACTGAAGAAAGAAAACACAACCTTGACCCTTTACACATAACACTAGACCCATACATCCCTAAATCCTAAATCTTACTACAGCTATAAACAGACTAACAGTTAAACAAACTAACCAACTAATTAATAAATCATTTAAATGTTATAAAAGCAAAGCCCTTACAATAGGTATCGCAACCGAAAACAACCAAAATCTATAAAAGCTCAAATAGAAGAGAGAGATAGTAAGAGAAGGGAAGATAGGAAGAGAGGTAGAAGGAGGAAGACAGAGTTTTGAAGAGAAGTAAAAAAAAGAGTTTTGAGAAAGCTTATAAAAAATACTTTAAAGAGAGAGAACTTTTTTGATTGAAAAATATTTGGATAACAAGTTTTGTAAGTGAACAAAAGAAAAAAAAGGAAGAACAAACAGAAGTTTTGGTCGTTTCAAATAAAGAATAAGAAGAGATATTCTTAACAAAAAGTAGATTAAAAAAGAGGAGTAATCAACAAAAACAGGAAGAAACATTACATGAAGAGTTAGAGAATATTATTTGTATTGTTTAAACGTAATGATTGAAAAGAGTGCTTAACACTACACACTAATAGAACGTTTATTGAGATATATTGTATAAAAGAATATACTGAGGTCGGTAAATACAACAATAACCCTTTTAAGATTAAACCTTAGCAATTCCTAACTAAACTATCCCCAAATCTTACCCTTTTCATAAACAAGTAATCCCCAGATCCTCAACCTCGATCCCAACCTCTACAGTTATTTTCCACATAATCCTAGAACCCATTCCTCTCTATATCCCTAAACCCCCAACCTCATACAACATAACATTACTAATACCACCAATAATACATTAATTATTAAAAACACCTCCCTCATCGAATGTAGAAAACGCAATTTCAGTGACTTACGATAGCCATTCTGAAACAAACGATTAGTCGTTGAACCCTATTTTTATACTTGGATGATTTGGAATTTCCGAGAAAAGTCATACAAACCAATAAAAACGGTATTCCATGTCCATTTTTTGATAACGATTAAGTGATTCTTTACAAAGATTTATTGCTCAAAACCACTTAAATCTGAGGCCTGGTGAATATGTCTGCTTCAAGTTTCACTGCACTAACCTTGAGATATTTTCAACCAACTATTGAAACCCCATCGAATCAGTTTTTTCCATCTTTTTCACAAAATTTTAAAACCAAACTTGATGTGTATTAGCAGCAGGAAATTTTATTTAGATCAACCAGAAAAATGTGATGAACATTGCTTCACCAAGCTCGCATTCAGAATTCAATATTCAATCATGTTTATTATAGTGATTGCTCACTGCTCATCTGTCCCACAAATATAAGAAGCAGCAAATTTTCTGAATCCATTTTGCATGCCCATAAGAATTCCTATGACCTTCAAATTGCCATAAATGTTTCACTGATTATTGTTGCAGCCATTAGCTTCAACAATAATCAGTGAAATATTTACCGATTATTGTTGAAGCCATTAGCTTCAACAATAATCGGTAAATGTTTCAAATAAAAAAAGTGATATTTTCAGACACAAAAAGTGATATTTTCATGCTATTATGAGTTTAATTCAAGTGTACGAATAGAGCTATTAAATTGAATAGCTTTTGATTGCCATAAGGCAACAATTCAATCTAAAACCTTCTCTCAGATGAATCAATAAACAAACACCAGAGTTAATGTGCTTGTAATACGTTTTTAAAAAGGATATTAATACCACTACAGTAGCACATGGGTCCATCAACATTAAAAAATCTAGATAAATCTCTGTTTCGCTTTTCGATCGTGGCATACTTTGACGCCATTGTAAGCAAACTTTTACACAATTTGATGATTAATTTCCTATGAAAATCCAGTGGTATTAACAGCGCAAAAGTTGCTGTAAATTAAATCATCTTCTGGCTATCTCAAAAATCATAGCTATAGAAAAATGAGAAGAAGGCTTTTGCTAATGATTCAATTCTTGTAATAACTAAAATATGCATTATAAGTCACATGTGGTCCCCACATTTTTTCTTGTGTACAATATAATTCGCAGACTTTCGAAATTTCAGGTGATTTTTTCTTCGCAGGGTAATTTATGGGAGTTGCCCAAAAAATTGATAAAGGGCATCAGGTAAATTATTACAATTTCTAGGCATTATATAACGTGATTTGAGTCTAATCTTTCTGAATAAGAAAACATTAATACGCCTTGCGTTAAAAGTATATTTTATTGCAGACAAATCCACATCCCAAGATCCAAACATACTGGAGAAAAACTTAGCACAGAGTTGGAACCAGAGTGAAAAACTATACAATGTACACCCACAAGCAATTTGATGTTAAGCAAAAGCTCAAATAAAAATATACCTTTACTTTATGTTGCAAAACTCATCACTCTTATGCAAAGTTAAGTTCAAGAACTTTACTGACGTAGTTAAATAACTCTCTCTTTAACAGACTTACGACTCAAAGTCCACAATAGAAGGACTTTCTATTTTTAAATATTTATCTCAAAGGGTAAACTTATTTTTGAGGAATATTGTACATTTTTGAACAGAAACTCACTGCAATGGGAATTTTTAATACTCTTTAGTTTTAAAAAATCCGTGTGGCTTTCTTGACTTGATAACCTGAAAGTTCAATTTTATTTTCTCTTTATGATATTGACAAAGATGTGCTATAACCAATATTTGAATAATAGTTCTTGTTTTAATTTTTAATCTTTATTTTCAACTGTGTCATGCTTTTATAAAAGTTTTATGCTTTCGTTTAAAGTCAAATATAATTATTTAAAGTAAATAAAATTATTTTGCTATAAAATATTGACAATAAATTTTGGTTTTGTCTGAGCATTTATCTTTATATTTTTTTACTGTTTCTATTATTACATATACTTTTTCAAAAACGAAGTTTTAGTCAAGATAAATCGCGAGGTTAGAATTATTTTGTTCTATCTCCAAGTTAATACGTTGGGAGAAAGTTTTTAATTTTTTATAAAACTAAAAATTGTTTAAAGTTTTAGCTTTTAGTTTTAAAGAAATAATAACTTATGCTTTAGATAATTTATGTTTAAGCAAATTATTTAGAAAAAGTTTTTAAAATAATGCGTATTTTAAAAGTTATTATTACTTACAAAAATTAATAACTCCTTTTCTCCCAACTTTTAAAATTGGAGATAGAACAAAATAATTCTAACCTCGCGAAATGACTCAGTAGGCGGAAAATTTTTTTGACCATATTTTAACGAGACTTTTATTGTAATCTAAAAAGTGCGAGAGTGCATTTGCAAAACTTTAAAAACACAATCTAAAACTAGTAGAACCAAAATTTGTTCTCTTTATTCTTTAGATGAGCCGCACTTGGGTAATCGGAGAGCCGCAGTCTGCTTGTGAGCAGCAGTTTGCCGACCACTAGTTTAGCCAATTTACAAAATTAGCGCAAACAAAGCAGAGTAATTTGAGATTGTGTTACAATATGGTTATGTTGCCCTTCAGTAAAAGGTGCAGCTGAATGTATTAATAAGCTACATTAATGCTATATAGAGTATTTTGGAAGAAATATTAAAAAAAGCAGTTTCTGATAATCTACAGCACATTATAACTCTTGGGAAATTTAAATGTTTTTCTGTAACAAGCAGGTTCTCTGGTACCCATTAACTGCAGTTGCGAATTTTAATTGATCCGTTAAATTTAAACGTTGCCTCGTCATTCTAATTAATTTTTCGTGAAAACTGGATGTGTTCTGAACTTTTTGTATTAATCAAAAAGCTCCACTTTCCACCCATAATTATTTTTACTGAGGGGTTGGGTTAATATCCGTTTGTCTCCAAAAACTTAGTTTTTCGACATCTTCATAATTGGTCATACTTGAAATCTTTCTTCAAAAATTTATTCATTTTATTTAATCTGTTGGTTTTAGCAACTGTTTGGTTGATTTATCTCCTGCTTCTAGTATATCTTGATACCTATTTTACAAGAGCTAGGTTGAGTTCTTGTGCAATCTCTTTTGCTGAGTTTTTAGAATTTTTTTTGGGGGGCAAATTTGTGGATACTTAATTGCTGTGCAAAAATTTTGAATTACCTCTCTAAAATTCAAGTAAAAGTAAGTTTACTTTTACTTGTTTAAAAATCTCGACTGAGAATTAAAGCAGTTCATTTTATGCCATGTAGCTGGCATTAACATAATTCAAGTAGCTTTTCTCTATAATTATTAAAAAAATAATTACATAACTCTTATAACTATCCCCTATTACACACTAGGAGATAGTAATAACTATTGCTATCTACTAGCTATGACTAGTAATAACCTCTGTTACGTAAACATAATTCAATCACCTTTTTTTATAATACAGCAACCTATTGTGATTATGGTCGAGGAATAAAAATTGAGAATTAGATTTTGTCCAAGCAGTTTCATTTGAAGTACTACCAATTTGTGAAAAAGTCAGTTTTGCCAAAACACATCAGCAATAACAGATTGTCTTTTTGTAAGCGATACAAAAAGTAGATTGTTGATGATTGGCGTGATGTAATATTTTCAATTTTGGATAGTTTAATACCATGTGAGACGCCCTGAATGCAAACAGCATGGTCCTAAATACTCAAGCCCAGCTGTGAAACGCTCTAGCCGTTATGGCATGGGGCGCCATAAATTCCACCAAATATTGAAGTCTTTTTTTTGCTTTAAGATGAAAAAATCAATGTCAAAATGTATCTTGCAATCATTCGAGAAAAGGTGCCACACTTTATGTTAATATAAAACGGCACATACATCCAGTAAGATGGAGCTACTACCCATACAACACGAATGTCACTCAATGGTTTCAACAACAATCTTTTCAGCTACTCATTGGATGACCAGGTAACTCACCAGAATTAAATGTTATTGAAAATATTTGACACTACATGAAGAAAAAACTTATGGAGAGAAAGCTTACGAGGCTGCCCGACCTCATCGAAATTATCAAGCATGTCTGGATAGATGAAATCATAGTTGACTACCATCAAAAGCTGTTAGATTCAATTCCTCGGAGTATTGGTTTTTGCATTGAAAATATGGGCTTTCACACAAAGTATTAACCACTCACTTAATAGTTGAATTCCGGCTGTAAGTAGTTAATTTTCTATATTTTGAGAAAAAAATGTATTTTTATGGAAAATAATACCATTTTTATATAATACCATAAAGGCTGCTAAACCTTTACACAGTATTTACTATCATTGGTTTGTCCGCAGTACTGCCAGTTTCATTAAATTTCTGAATCTCTATACAAACGTACAGGATGCATACTTAAGAGTTCAATCTTATTACCACTGTTGGCACTACCAAGATGTAGATCAATTAAATGTTGTTTAACTTTTGGGCTAACTGTCTTTTTTACCCGTACTTTTTGGAAAGTTTTCCGTACGTTTTGGAAAGTTTACTTTTACCTTTTTATCAAAGAGGAATGATGCATTTGCATAATACTAAAAAATTAATTAATATAATGCTAACAAATTATTTTGAGTTCACAAAAAATCCGTAAAAAGTTTAATTTAAATGCCTCATTTCAAAATGACGTGACATACATAAACTCTGAGCTTAATATATATATATATATATATATATATATATATATATATATATATATATATATATATATATATATATATATATATATATATACTAAGCTCAGAGTTTCTACTTTTTAGAAAACACAAGAAGAATTTATATCAAATATCTAAATATGAAGGTGAACAAAAGAAACGAAGATGAACACCGAAAATGTGTGTATGAGTTTCAATTGGGAAATATGAATCTGGGAAAAATGGATCCCAATTTCATCTAAAAACCGCATTTTATTTTGAGGAAAGGAAGTGACAGAATCGAATTGAATATTGTATTAAATAAAATAAGCAATTCTATATAACTTTTTTTTTTTTTTACTTTTTAAAAAATATATAAAAAAAAAAAGGAATTTATGATCCTTTCAACTTTGTGCGGATTTTTAGTGAGCACACCGTTATGAGCAGTTTTTTTCTCTAAATCATTAACGATTACAGTTCGTTTTTTTTTTTTAAAAAAAAAAAAAACACACACACATTGTATTTAATCTTTCTTGTTTTTTCTTTTCGATTCAACATGCTTCAATTGCAATAAAAAAAATAACAAAAAATTGAGAAAGAAAAAAGATTTTATCGAAAAAGTAATTTAAAGAAATTTTGCAGTTTTAAATTTTAAGTGTGTTAAACCTTTGATCAAAAATTTATAACAATGAAAAAAAAAAATGATCCCCGCTATGAAAGACTCCTAAAATATAATTTTGATAAATTTGAAGCAGGTTTCTATAATAGACGCAGTTATCGATCCAAGGAATCCATCTCTTTAACGAGCCTGCTTCTAGAACTTAACAGTACTGTATTTCATCTTTGATAAGAGATCGTCAGTCTCCACGTGGTTTTCAAATGAATATAATTGTAATTTTTTTATCTGTCGATGCTCTTAATGACCCCCTTGTTAATAACATCATTTCAAATTAAAAAAAAGTAATAGTAATAACAATTGCAAATTACAATATACGTAATATGATAATATAAGTTATAAATCATGTTGTAATAAAACATAAGTAATATATGTTATAAAAGACAAATTGCTTAACTTATTACCAACGCAGTTAGATACAAGCTGTTACTTACATGCCGTGTTAATCAAAAAGCTTTCGGTTTTTTTGTTGCTTAAAAATATTATTTTATACTTATTTCATGTCTTTTTCGTGTAAATTCGCACGACTATGGTGAACATCTGTCGATTAAATTTGCGCAAACAGTGAGAATAATACAAAGACATTCTTAAGAAAAGTCGTGATAAAAATGCTAAAATAGCGTAAAACTAAAAGCAAACTTTCCTTGGTTTTCAATACAAAAAAAGAATTTAATTGAAATATTTGATTAATTTTCCCCGGGAGCCGAATAAACGCAATTTTTTTTTAATACTCAGAATGTATCCATGAAATCGAAAGAATCGTGACGTCATGAAAATTACTTTCGTTGCTTGTTTATAAAACCTTTGTGAAAAAAAAAATTCAAAAAAAATTTTTGAAGTATTACAAAAACTTGGTTGCGCATTAAATGAGCACAAATTTTTCGATAAAGTTTTTAAACCAGCCGGTTGTGAATGTAGATAGCATCACCAAGAGAGAAACTTAAAGCAGTATTCCAACTTACAATCCTCACCAACTTACGATATATTTCTTCACCTTTGCGCAGGGTAATAAAATGTTTAGAAGAGCGTACTGGAAAGAAGTTGAAGCAGTTCAAACAAAAATCCTTGAGAAGCACAGGGAATACTTTCGACGTGAGATGAGCAGAATTAAAGGAAGAAGATTTGCTCAAGGAGAAGATGATATCAAAAAAGATATTTTATCAACAAAGGTAAAAAAATCGCGTCATCGACTACCAACTATTGATGACGAGGAAATCGTCCATATTTTAGTTGCTTCTAAAAAAGGAAGAAGGAGACACGTCCATGAAAAGTTTGCAAGAATTTGCAGCGCGAATAAACGTTTCTCGCTGAGTGAACTTTGATATTTTCATAACTTTGCAATATATTATATTACATTTCCTCTTTTGCTCTTATCAATAGAGTTTGTATATGTAAAATAAAAGATGAAAATAAAACTGTTTTCCTTAAAATGTAAGACCGAAAATCTAATTCTACACCTTCCACAACATATGACCTTTCCTTTCCACTCCTCTCCCCTCTTTTTTTTTTTTTTTCTTTAAGCCTCGTTATTATTTAGCTAAACAGTTTTTTTTTCCTTGAAGAAACTGGTTTATGATAAACTAAAGCTGTATTATCTGAACTTATCTAAAAAAATAATCGGATATTTCAATGAAATTCTGCGATTTTTGCGATATTATTTTTTTATCTACAATATAATACAAAAAAGGTTTTGCTCATATCGCATCAAATGAAATTGACATCATTGAACGTGAAGAAAAAGAGTAGCCTGAATTTTTTTATTGAAAACTAAGAATCTACAAAAAGAATCTTTTCTATATAAGGAAATCTTTTTTCGAGCTTCTTACAAAACAATGTGCCTTTTTTTTCAAAGTAAAAAGAGCGTGGAGAAATTCACAACCCTGCGTGACGCATCAAATGCACAGCGGAACTCAATGACCACGTAGTGGTTAATCCAGTCAACGAATTAAATTATTCTTTTAAAAAACGTCACTTTGAAAAAGAAACTTTTCATTGAACTTAAAAAGTTATAGACAGGTCGCGAGGTTAGAATTATTTTGTTTGCATCTCCCATTTTAAAAGTTGGGAGAAAATGAGTTATTAATTTCAGTTAGTAATAATAACTTTTAAAATACGCCTTATTTTATAACTTTTTTTTTGTAAATAATTTGCTTAAACATAATTTAAAGCATTATTTAATTATTTAAAGCATAAGTTTTCATTTCTTTAAAAATCAAAGCTAAAACTTTAAATAATTTTTACTTTTAGAAAAATCAAAAACTTTCTCCCGACGTTTAAACTTGGAGATAGAACAAATAGTGCAGCAGATTAGCATTAAAAATGACTAAAATTGTGCAAAAGTGGATAAAAGCATGAAATTTTCACCAAAAACTCAAAAAATTATGCTGATTATTTTAAGATATGGTGGCAAAGCATAGCATGA
>QPEY01000124.1:191515-204828 GCA_014706445.1 Hydra viridissima
CCCCCCCCCCCTTCAAGTGATAAAGTTACCCCCTTTATGATAATATTACCTCCTTTCAAAAAAAATATTTTTTAATTGATATTTCATTATCCTCCTTAAAACAATCCTTACTTTTTCTAACTAATCTTAAATTGAAGTGATTTAAACTCCTTTTACACCATTATAGCAATAATTAAAAGAAAAAAATACAATAAATGCAACAAAAATAACACAACTACTTTTATATTACAATATTTACATCTTATCTAAACAAAAAGTAGCAGTAGCAGATTTCAATCGTTTAGCATAATCTTTATGTTCAATCCTTCGCTTGTATTGAGATCAACTGGTTTGAAGACATTATGAACAGCTTCTCCAGTCTGTTCAGCATATGATCCCAGAGAACAACAATTAAACTTCACAAATGGGAGAATATGACAGACAACTATATGGACTTTCCAGGTAATCTTCAGCTCTGTATTTAAATGTATTTTTGCATAATGCTGTAGGTCACAAAATGATACTTTGAACTCTTCAATAACTGAAGGAGTATTGCTGCCAAATTTGTATCCAAAGGTGCACTCTTTAACATTTGCAAACTTTCTGAGGCAATAGGCAATAAATTAGTTTGAGATGCTAACACATCTCTTTCTAAAACATCTACTTTTTCCAGAAGTTTATTGGAATTGTTCCCATCAAAGCCTATCCCATGATAACCTCAAAGTAAGTACAATGTTCTTTTAGCCAATTTTTAAAAAGAGGCCAATGATCTAAAAGTAGTCTACCAAGTAATGTCACAATCCCTATAAGAAGATGTAACTCTGGTGGAGGGACTAAGTGATTTATTTCATCTTTAGCATTTTTATCTAAATAAACGAGTCGAGGATTAATAGCATTTTAAAAATCTTTATCTCTAAGCGCTTTGCCCCATTTTCAACAAATAAGTTGTACCAATGATCAAAAGAACCTAATGTTCTCAAAGTACCACTTTCTAGGGAACATTCGCCTTCACACCACAAGCAGGCATATTTACTTGAATGAGAAGACAAACCAAAGATGCTGCTAGCACATTTTAAGGTGATATATAACATCATTCAGATTTAATCTACTTAAGATTTTCTGCAAATTTCCATTGTCTTCACAAACATCTTTAACAATAGCAAGAATAAAACGCCTTTTAACTCCACTGTCAATGTTAATCTCATTTTTATTGGTTTGATCAAAGGCATTTACAATTACTTTAAGAAATCCTTGACCTCCATTAATTGATATACGTACCATACTGGAGAGAGGGTCCAATCCTCTTTCCATTAAAATTCTAAGAATAAATTCAGAAGTGTCATGGATAAATACTACATGTCTTATTACAATTTCATCATTCCAAATAAAGTTATCTTGTTCTATTTTACATTTAGATTCAATTTCTTCTTGTAATGATGTCATCATACTAATTACATTATTTCCACAACAGTAGATGATCCCAGATTCTTAAGGAGACTTGATATCCATTTTTTTGTTTTATTTTTGTCAATTCCAGTACAGAAGTTAATTCCATCACTGTTTGAAATGATATCTGATTAAAAACTTTCTAGAAGATTTTTTTTCTTTAGTTCCAACAGTTAAAGTTAACGGATTTCCACCTTCAGGATAAAGTATAAATAATTATATGTATATTTAACCTACCCCTACTTTAAATTTACAATGCAAACATTTTGAAAAAATTGTTAGCAACCTATACCATTGCTTAGTTAAAAGCCTCTACTGAGTGTTCTATATATGTATTTAAGTTTTATCTTAACATATAAACCCTTTTTAATTATTTAAAAATGAAAATAAAAACTTACACACCTGTAGATATTTTAAAGGACTGGCCTCTCTCAATGCCTTCTTGTTCCATCTTGTTTTTTATTATGCTTGAAGCAACTTGCTCACATGATGTGGGATCAAGAGTTTCTGACAAATTAATTAAATTCAAAACACCCTGACTAGAACAACAGTTGTTATGACATCGTGAAGAATAAAATCTTCTCTTAAATTAATATACACCTAAAGGTTTTTTATTGAAGTTTATAAATGAATATTTGATAACTTTTAATTTACTTATCAAGTAACTTATTATTAATTCTTTAACCTCTTGCAAGGAGAGTAAAGCAGCAGCTGCATATATTTTTTTTCAGAGATACAACATCTTTTGTATTAATATGAGATGATTGTATAATATTACTAAGCTCAGTACTATGCCTTACTCTTGATCTGTCAACCTAATTCAAAATTAGTACTTTATAAAAAATCTTTATCTTTACATGTATTTATCATTTAACTTAAATAAGTTTTAAGTCATATACTTGAGAAACTTTACTTATCCAGTTTGAAAGATAAGTATTTGTTCCCTTTTCCAGCAAAACGATGTTTCTTCTGCAACTTGAACAAATAACATCCGGACAGACATTAATTTTGCAATGTACTCAGGCTAAATATACTCCTTGATTTTATTTGCTACAGATGGTCGTACTTTTACTAAAGATTTTGAATATTTACCTTTTATTTCCAAACAAACTGCACAAACAGACTGTTTTAAATCAGCCATCTTTACCGTATGATGTTTTTTACTTAAACTTTTTTACTTAACTACTTTTGAGGCTTAATTTTTAGGCTTTTTTAATTTTTTTTTAAAACTTAAAATACTAACTCTTCTGATCGACTTTAGATTTGTTTTGCACTTGAAAAAGACTTACACAAATTGCATTTACTTTTTTAAAAAATAAAATTAGAGGCAGGGAGAAGTTGAACCTGGCGGTCTTTATGGCTCACAGTGCTGTAATTATAACATAAAAAATTTAATATCTGTTTTTTGAAAATAAAATATGGATGATACTTTACTTAAAAAAAAAGATAGTATAAAATGGCTAAAACAGACCATGGCTTATCAACAAGTGGCACTTTAGATGAATTACATATAAGAATCAATAAATTTAAACTGTATCCATCCCTAACTGAAAAACTAAAAAGAAAGGCAGAAAGAATTTTTGTATTTAAAACTTTCTTGGATCCTAGAAATATCCCGCCTTTAACTGCTCCTTGGACTAGTGACAACTCATTGTATCCTTATATAACTTCATCTATGTTTAAAAAGTATGCTTCAAATAAAAGAGAAGGCAGTTTAGGACAGCAACAAAAAGGATATATTATTTTAACAAGCAGAAAAATTGTGACTGTTAAAGTTTTAACAGATTTTAGTTTACCTGATACATTGTTTGTTAGAGGACTTATAAAAAAATCTTACAGAGAACAAATTCGTCCTGCTGTAATTTTATTTAAAAACAACTTTCCACAAAAAGCTTATTGTGAATGTCCTGTTGGTGTCAGTGGGCTATGGTGTCATGTTCTTGCATTTTTATTATTTTTAAAGCACTTTTATGAAACAAAAGAAAAAATATTATCCCTTACTTGTACCAAACAACTTCAATAATGGAATTGTCAGAGGTTCAATACCTATGGTTCCACTTCATCAAATTAAACTTACTTCAGCACATTTTGCTTAAAAAAAACAAACAAATAAAAACATACACGAGGAAAAAATTATTGTTGTAGACCCAGGAAATTCAAAATTCAAAAGAGATATTCTAAAAATGAAACTTAATATAAAGTCTATAATAAAAGATACACAAATTCCTTTTGAATTGCATTGTTACAAAGTTTTATCTAAGTCAAGTGTAAAGTCTTCATCACTTTTTGACCACCTTAATTATCGCTTCACAAAAATGGCTGTATGTTGCTTGATGGATCATGATTATGTTAAAGAAAATCAAACCTATAATGCCAACCTTATTTTTCCAGATACTAAAAAGTTAACCACAATAAAATATAATATTAATCATGTAATGGAAAGAACAATTTATACTTTTCCTAAAAATAATATAGTATGTACTTTTGGAAATTCTACTAATACAAAATCTACTAAAGAAAATAATATTCCTAAAATAACTATAAATAATAAAAATATTTTAACAAGCACAGAAAACAATTTTCTATCTTCGCAACATATTTGAAATTGTATTTAGCAACACATACAAGAAAATGCAACAGAACAAAATGTTAACATTCAGAACATATACCCTAATGATCCTTGTGAATATGCAAATTATAAAAATGTTGAGCAAAATTCAGACGCATGGCTAAACATAAGAAAAAACAAAATAAATGGAAGTCGACTTCCTGCATTGTTAGGTATATATGGTAAAAAAAAAGTTTGAATCCTATTGGAAAATTCAAAAAGAAGGACTTAATGAAAGTGATTTATTTAATAACTGCTTTTTAAGGTATTTAAATGATGAAGGTTTATTATCTGCTATAATATTATGATATGATAATTTTGTTGATTATGAAAATAGTTTTTTGTTACATTTCAACTTCTTTTAGTTATTTATTTTTAGATTTTTGGAGAAATTATACTTTTATTTAAAAGAGTTTATTTTCATTTTCTAGTCTATTGATTTTTAGATTAGCTTCTTCAAGTTGTTCTTAATGATTTATTGTTTTTTAATGAACTAGATAAGATAGAATTTAGCTGCAATTTTGAAGGTTGACGCTTAAGTTTAGGAACATATTTTGAAACTATTCATTTAGTAGGAGATTTCTGACATAAATGCACAATAATAGTTGAAGTTTCTTGATGAATTAGGTTGTTAACAATATCTAATTTTTTTTCATACGAATTCAATTTTTTGTTTATCAAAGGGGTGTTGGTTGTCATTTAAATTGAATAAAACATTTATTATATTTATGTTGGTATTACTGCAGTTAAGAAAAATTCGAAATGTTTAAAAAAAAAGTAAAGAAAAGAAGAACCTGGTACAAAAGATAAGTAAAAGCAAGGATTTTTAAATTGTTTTATTTTTTCTTTTTCTTTATTTTTAAATTGTTTTAATTTTTAAATTGTTTTATTTTTTCATTTGCATTATATATCATACAACATAATTATGTATGTGAAAATCAATTTGATTGACTAATAATAAACTGAATAATTTGTTTATATTAAGTAAATAGTTTTTCTTAATTAACATGGACTAGGTAAATTCTTGTTTAGATGGCTATGTAACCTGTTGGTCATTACAATGTTTGTTACTGTTGATGAAACCCTGGCTTAACCAGGTGTGTTGCAATAGAATTGGTGCTTAATTGAGCAACACTTTTCTATCTTGTGTGTCTCATTAGTATCCTCTGTAATTGACAAATAAAACAGCTATTTTAATAGCCAAATATCTTTTAAAAACACATTGGCAAGAGCAATATTTCTAGTATCCTATATTCTATAAATATAATAAGTAGTGTTGGAAAGTATTTAAATACTAGTATTTTAAATATGTAATTTAAATACTTTTAAAGTATTTTATTTTATTTCATTTCTACCTAAAAAGTTACGCTTAACTTTATTCTTTACCTCTATAACTGTTTTCTTTATGTTTATGTACATTTAAAATTTCTTAATTTTGTATATGTGTATATATATGTGAACACATAATAACTATTTGACCTATATTTTAACTCTTTTAAAAGT
Organism: Hydra viridissima; assembly: GCA_014706445.1. Taxonomy (NCBI): domain Eukaryota; kingdom Metazoa; phylum Cnidaria; class Hydrozoa; order Anthoathecata; family Hydridae; genus Hydra; species Hydra viridissima. The sequence goes on from QPEY01000124.1 coordinate 197,052, forward strand.
CTGTTTTATAAGTGTTACTAATAAATTTTTGTAAAGCTCTACTTTTATTATGTGACTAGTTTATTTCTTATGTTTTTCTCTTATCTTTTCTTTATCTTATTTAGGTAATTGGGTTTTATTAGTGAATTACTATTTGCAACGATCTGTGTTTTTTGTAACATCCTAACACGAAATATATTCATATTGATTGATATTTTGTATTTTGAAAACTTCTTCCACCAAGTACTTTTGATTTGTATTTTAAATAAAATTTTGGATGTATTTTGTATTTTCAATATCTTTCAAAATACAAAATGCTTTTTAATTTTTTTTTATTCATAAAATAAAGATATCATTACAAATAACTTACAAGTTTAGCATAGTTGTGATATATATATATATATATATATATATATATATATATATATATATATATATATATATACATATATATATGCATATATATATACACACATATATATACATATATATATATACCTGTGTGTGTGTGGGAGGGGCAGGGGTGTGTGTGTGGGAGGGTGTGTGTGTGTGTGTTGGCAATTACCTTCAGATGGTTTTGTAAAGTATTTTAAATACTAATATTTTAAATATGTAATTTAAATAGTTTTAAAGTATTTTATTTTCTACTTTAATTACTTTTTCTGCAAAGTATTTTGTATTTGAATTTTAATTTTTTAAAAGTATTTTTTAAAACACTGATAATAAGTAATTAGTGTTAAACAATCTGAATTTATACAATCTTACAATGAAAAACTTAAAATATTCTTATATAGTTAATGAGGTAATAAGTAAATACTAACATTTTAAATGATAAAATAATTAAATGTTAAATTAGAAACAAATAAAAAGTATAATAAACAAAAACGTTTTTAAAAAAAAAAAAGCAAGTAACTACTTTAAAATTTATCTACTTTGATTTTAATATTTATTTCAAGAACTTTTTAAGTCTCTACGAACGAGTGCGCTAAAAGTAAAAATTATTAGGGATGTACCGAAGCTGATACTTGGCCAAAGCCGAAGCTACTTGGCCAAAGCCGAAGCTACTTTGCCGAAGCCGAAGCTTCGGCAAAAGTCATATATGAAGTGTATTGCGCGTTAAAGTACATATATGTACTTTAATATATATATATATATATATATATATATATATATATATATATATATATATATATATATATATATATATATATATATATTAAAGTACATATATGTCAAATCGTAGTGGTGAAGTGTATTGCGCTTTAAAGTACATATATGTACTTTAAAGCGCAATACACTTCACCACCACGATTTGAATAATCAACCTGTTTTTGAAATCATATATCAATGTTTTAGGATTGTATGCTTCGGCCTACAAGCCCATTTTAGGAAAATTATAAAACAAAAGCACAATTATAAAAAAATAAAACAATTTTAGAGAGTGAAGTTTAGATTCTTTACTTTATATCTAGCAGGTATAGACTAAAAATCACTCCGCATTCTGCAATAAATGAGTATTCAATAAAGAATTCACAAAAATGTAAACATATGTAAAAATAGTTATTACTTTAATTTGAACATAAAATTTGGTATTTGTGTTAAATTTTGTTAAAAAAGAGGAATCAGTTGAACTACGAAGTCTATTATTTACTTAGTAATAATTTATTTAATGAAAGTAGACATATTATAGTTTAAAAATGCAATCTGTTTTCCGTGCTCTGGTAATAGTCTTTTTGCTTCAAATATGTTTCCAGTTGAGCTAAATTGGCGTTCACTATTTACGGATGAAGGAGGCGCGCACAAAACTTTCTTTGAAAACTTTGACAAATCAAACTTGTAAGTATCTTTATCGGAGCAAGTGTTACGGTATGCACCCCACCACTTATAAGGGCATTCATTCTTTGGCAGTAGTGGAAGGCAAAGTAGAAATTGACTTCATCGGTGCTGATACATAAAATAAAAGTGGTAATGTTAAGTTTATATTTTAAAAGTATTAATCTTTAAACAACTAAACAAATTAAAAGAAGACTCTTATCCGTCTTTTGAACTATGAAGAATAAAGAACGGAGATTAAAAAAATTGCTCATTGATAAATTATAAATAATTTTGGGCATAGCAATCAAAGATATTTCATAAAATTAAAAAAAGTATCATGAAATATAGAAATTGAAATATAATTCCATTTAATTTATATATTTATATAATCAGACTCATGAAGTTTAGATTCTGAAAATGAATTTAATTATACTTCTGAGTCTGATCCACTACCTCTTGCTTCACTGAAGTCAATTTCTTTTACTTGAAGTCAATTTCTTTTACTTGTTGTAAATGAGACTCAGAACAAAATTGGTAGAACTCTAGATAGAGTATTTCTTTAAACCTATTATGATTCGTTTCTTCAACAAACTTTAACTTGAAACGAGGATCAAGCATCATTGCAACTTTACCCTTCAACATTACCCTTGCATTTTTGAAAACGACAGTTAAAATCTTTCTTAAGTTCATAAACAACAGTTTTTATTTCAGTTGCCGTGTCACAGGCATAGTCAAGAAACTTTTCCATTCCATAGATAAATGGTATAATCTCTGATGTACATGCAGTTTTTTTACTCATTTCTTTTGTAGCACTTTCGAAGTGTTTTAATATGCATACAAGCATTTCAGCAAGTTGCCATTGATTTTCCGTAGGTTTATTTGCATTTGTTTGAGTTCTGGTAATGCAATACAATCAATAGCTTTTTTCTGCTCAATGAAACTCTCAAGCATATATTATGTTGAATTCCATCTTGTATAAACATTTTGAAATATTTTGTGCTCAGGCAATTTTAATTGACTTTGAACTTCCTTTAGTTTAGTCACAGCGCTGGATGAGTGCTGGAAATGTCCTGCTAATGCTCGAAAAACCGCAATTGCATCACTTGTTGTTCCTTGTTCTCTAAAGATCTTTTTCTGAATACAAAGTTGTAAAGTATGTATCAGACATGGCAGATGTTTATCACGCAAATTTGACTCTGAAATGGCAGCCATTACATTGGCTGCATTATCAGTTAAAACTGCATGAATCTTTTCATGGGGAATTTCCCATGTTTGTAGCGCTTCATTTATGACTTTGATTATATTGTGCCCTGTGTGCGACTCAGGGAAATGTGTAACTTGTAAGATAACATGGTTAACTATAAATTCGTGGGTCACAAATTTAGCAGTTAAACTGTAATACGATTGAATTGTGTGCTAACAGGTCCAACCACTAGTTAAACTTAAAAAATCTGCTTGATCCAGCTCATTTTTTTTTTTGGCTTTTATGGTTTCATACATCAGCGGAATGACTTTCGTGAAGAAATGTTTTCGACTAGGTATTGTATATTTTAGAGCTAAATTCTTTAAAAGTCTGGTAAAACCTTAATCTTCAACAATGCAGTGTGGTTGCAAGTCTAAACATCATCATTTCATCATCATTTCATAATCATTTCTCCAATAAGCTTGGTAATAACTTGAGCCTTTGGATTGTCGAGTTGCCACAATTCTTTTCTTTGCAAAATCTCACGCAGAGAGACTTGAAACAAATTCAACGAATAAAAAATATTATTTAGTAACTAACAATGACCAGTGACGGATCTCAGTGATAGAAGTATGCATCATTCCCTCCTCATTGACTTTCCCCCATCCTGTCACAACATCTTGAATTCTGAATAGTAAATAAATTTAGTTACAGTTATCTTAGTTACCTGTTTCGATGCTCTTTGAAAAGAAGGTATTGAGTTATTAGACACATGTGAGCATCCCTGCTTTTCACCTGTGGCTGTGCTAGTAATGATTTGCACTGATTCAACAGAGCTTGGTTTATCTGAGCATATTGTTTGAGTAGTACAAAATTGTTTTACAGACTTTTGATGTGGATCTGGTGAAGATTCGTGGTTAACAGTCTTCCTCTGAGAAAGCATCATGCTATGTATATTGTAATGCATTTTTTTCAGATGGCTTTGTAAATTTGTTGTTAACATGTTGTGTGCGTCTTTACTTCCTCTAGACAAAATCTTCTTGCAAATTATGTAGATTGCTTTGCCAACATCCTAATCACTCATTTTGAAATAATTCCATAAGGGATTTTCACGTCGCGATTAGGTAGCCATAATGCGCTAATGGTTAACTAAAAGTTATAATAGCAATTCTAAAAATTGAAATATGAGTTTAATTAGTTTCTTACCTTTAATAATATTTACTGAAATGAACAATATTCATATTCAAATTAAAAAATAGTTTGAAATAGTAAATAGCCAATTAACCTATAATTAAAGGGAAGGTATATTTACTTTTACTAATGATCCAGCGTACAAAATCAAAAATCAAACGCAATTGATTTAAATTTCAATTGAGTTTTTCTGCGTATTATTTTTTGACATAATCATTGTGAAACAAACTTTCATTTGCAAGAAAAAATTTTAAATAAAAAATTTTCGTGCTTTAAAATTAACTTATTTGTATAGTTTTTTTAAAAATTTCAAGAATCTCTCAACTTTCGTGCGCTGTTTTTTTATCACATAAAATCCGGAGGTTTTAGTAACAGCTAAGTAAATTCAAATGCTAGGTTTTTTTCTAAATTTAATTTTAAATTTTAAATTACTATTTAAAAATATATAATTTAATATCACTCGGTTTTTAGAAACTAATAATTGAATGTTAGAAAAAGTCAATTTAAATTATTTTTCAATATTTTACGACTACCTGATGCATTAATAATTTTTATTACTTTGGTCGAGTGATCATAACTTTATTTTAATTAAATTAGCAACAAACTTTAGCTGAAAAAATATCAGGGTTATCAAATTTAATGAAATATAGTTTACTACAACGTAACATTTTAAATCAGTTTTTATTTAGTGAATTTAAAAATTAAAATAAAAAATCAATGTGTTTCAACTAAAGTAACTATTTTTTCTTACCGTTCTCGTTCCGTTTTTTGCCATCCTAAACAACTTGTCACCCTTGTGTTGCGCACAACCTTGCCACAACCCAAGACCCTAAGCTGGTTTCATTTATATCATATTTGGTTTGTCACAGTATAGTGTGATATACCAAAAAAAGTTTTTTACGTAATTAAAGATTCCAGGCTATAGCTTAGAAACTTAAAAAGATTTCGTTGAAGCCAATGATTCGGCAAAAAAAACCCTGGCTTCGGCCGAAGCCGAAGCTTCGGTCCATCCCTAAAAATTATTAACTATTTTACCCCGCTTAATTGCAGTGTTTCCTTTATTTTTATGAATAATATACTGAGATGGTGGGACATCAATATCAGGTAATGAGTTGAAGTGTTCCCTTTTTCCTGAACTCCAGTGTTCACAACAAATGTGTCCATTCTTCCATTTCATGGCTTTAGTTTTTAAGATCTTTTGTTATTGTGTTTGAAGATTTTCATCTTTTGGTAGGGAATAATACTTTATTTTAGTTCCATCTTCTTTTTTTGTATTAACGCTATTGTAATATAAAGATGAAGAACAAAACCATTTCATGGTGTTATTTTTTTTTTTATACATATTATATTTATATACATATTATATTTATTTTAACAAGAAATATCTAATGTTAGACAAGCAAAGTGATTTGCAAAAATCAAAACAACAAAAAATGCTTTAAAAACAACCTAAACAAAGTCACAATTTTGTTTATTTATCCCCTATGGAAAAGTCATACACTGAAACCGCGCTCAATGAAAGTCCATTATTAACCAAAAAGGTTTACTCGTGTTGGACATTTATTAATAAATTCATTCACCAAATTAATTTTATCAACTGCTTCTTTGTGAGTATGAAGAACAACCAAGCTGCTCAGACGGGAATCTGTTGTTGTAAATCGAAGATAGGTTTTATGTCTTTTCAAAGTGGAGAAAGACCTTTCAATAAGAGAATCAGTAGCTGGCATGACAAAAATAAGCTTTGCGATCTTTACAGCTTCTGTTGTAAAGATCGCAAAGTGATTTTGGAGTGAAATTTTGAGAAACAAGAAGAGATCTTGGATAGTGAGTTTTTTGGTGTCATAATCAAATGCTTTTGCAATGCTTGGGCCTGATTTTTATAGGGTATCATAAATACTGATGATAGGAACATTTTTTTCAATTAAATGGAATATTAAAAAAATGTGACGTGTGGTTCTCGCAGATTTTAACAAGTTTATTTCATGAAAATAAGTGCTAAACAAAACAAAAGCATTCCATATAAATTACAATGGCTTTCTTTTGGAAAAAAAATGTATAAATATATTTTTTTGAGGGGCCTAGTCCCCAGGCCCTCTCCCCCTGTAGTTACGGCTCTGAACAGCTAAGAGACTGCGATCTTACAGATTATTAGGGGCGCTCGTAACTAACCATTACCTCTAACCTAAGGCCTATCCTATAAAGCTTGTTACGCAAAACGCAAAAAAGTTAGTAAATACGGACAATTTTTGCGTAGGTTAAAATTTTGCGCATTTGCCTTTTCTGACCATTTTGTGTATATGAACGCACCTTATGTTAACATCCTAAACAAACATTTTTAATCGTTTAAGGGTTCTTAGCAATTTTGATCATTTACAATATTTTGCCTCAAGGAGGCAATTAGCACTGGCATTTTGGTTGACCATATATAGTAAAAATTACATACAGTAATGGTTGTTGTAAAGTGAAACATAATACTAGTGCTTTATTACAAGTCTTTCAACATTTAGATGTAACACCTATTTGAATTATTCATTTAATACTAATTTAAATAGTTACAAAAAAGTATGAAGAATTTGCTGACGACGGTTCTCATTCTGCGGCATTGGAACAGGAGCCTCTTGAACAATATTGGCCTGAACACCTTCATCTTCCTGAAAATCAGCACCATCATTTCCTATAGCAATACACGTTGTGAAAAACAAATGCACACTGGACAAATTTTGCAGCAAAGTCCATATTTTTAACACGAAGTCCAGTGCTCAATGCATAGAAATGTTGCTTAACAATTCCAAATGCTCGTTCAGTACAATTTCTTGCATAAATGTGAGCTTGGTTTTATCTTGATTGAGGTTCATTTACTGCACCAGGGAAAGCAGAAATTAGCCAATCATTATTAGGATAGACGCTGTCCCCTAAAATCACACAACCTGGGAAAGGCTGCTCACCAGATTCAAAGACATTCCAAAGTGTGGATTCTCGAAGTGCCTAAAATATTAACATTACTTCAAATATTCTTGTAAATTACTCTGTACAAAATTGGAACCGTTTATTATATTAATATTTGAAAAAAAAATTAAATTTATGTCAACGCTCAAGAGACACCTTGACTAAAACCTCACCAAATTTGTATTGGGATCCTTAGTAGCAATCACTTTCATTATGCTATATGGTGCAATTATTGTAAAACACTTTTTATGGCTGTATTAGAATAAAACAGCATTATAAAACAAGTGGATATCCAGTTTCTCAAAATATAAGTTTACTGAAGAAATTTGAATTTAATATATCTATGTACTTTAATAGGCATCAGTCACTCTTCAAAACAAAATGATTGAAAGCTGAAGTATTTTCAAAGATGAATAAAAAAAGTCATTACACTCTAGTTTTCAATCCAATTTTTTGTAGAAAGATGGATGCCTATTGGGGCTGAACTATTTCAAAATTTTAATTAAAATCATTTCATTTAAAAATGTTTTAATATTTTCAATTCTTAATTAAAAAAATTTAACTCAACAAAAACTTACATTTTCTATTTTTTATATTTTGTTTACTTCCTTTAAGTAAAGTGGAACAAAATAAATGAAACTGAACAAATGAAATACAGATTAA
>QPEY01000124.1:209915-225457 GCA_014706445.1 Hydra viridissima
GTTTGCTCTACTATAAAATTACTATTTTGATAAAAGTTGCTACTTTAAGTTGATGGATTTTTAAATACTTCAAAATTAAATAATGCTTCTCACCCAATGCTTACTTTTAGAAAAATGTCAAAAATATTGTTGAAGCACTTAATATTCAGTGAAATTATGTAGTTCTACGTTTTTCGATGACAAAACTTTTTGTTTACAAAAGTAGACATCTGTGGTTTGAAGAAAAAATCACGAACCTTTGCAACGTCACTTTGCAAAATCATTCTTTGGTTAAAATTTTGCGTTATTATCAAACCATTGCACGAACCATTATACGAACCGTTTTATAAACCATTGCACAAATCATTACACCATAGACAAATACCATAAAGACAAGAGAGGCATAAATACACACCCTCACATTGGAGATCCGACCAAGATCAACTTATTCAATTATTTCTTCTATCAAATTAGTGAGATATTAGAACAACAAAAAACTGGAGCAATCAAAAACAACCTTCAACAATCTTTCAAGGAATCAAAATAACATAATTCACAACCGTGTATCCAAAAAAAAAAAAACAAAGAAAAATGTCAATTCGTTAATTGGGTATAAAAGCATTCTCAAATAACAGAAGAATGATTTCGAATTTGATGACTTCATTACCTTGGAGTATGATAAGGTAAAAAATAAACTTTAGGATGACAGTTAAAATTACACATATAAACCATTTATACGCAATCAGATGTCAACGTCTGTAAATGTAATGTAATGTATAATCTGGCTTGGTGTGTTATTGCATTCATTTATGTTGTACATGACACCGACATAGATGATGGCAATAACACACCAAGCAAGTTTATAGTTTAATATAGGATAAATCATACTACCCCACTGAACAAACGTCCATATGAAAATAATTACAATCATATATGGCAAGGGAATAAGAAATTATGAGATAATCATAAACATACGACCTAAAAAAAATATCAATATCGATAATTCATACGATACATTAACAAATAAAAGTCCTCTTTCACAAGAAAATGAAGAAGTGAACAAGACAAGTTTCAATCATCTTAACTCGGCGCTTTACGAGCTCCGAAATATGAAAAAATTAGATTTAAAGATGCAATTCGTTAAATTAGAGTAAAACCGATCACAGCATTTTTTTTATTATCACTGATCAAAATAATGAAATGAAACCGAAATAAATATTAACATTTTTAAAATAAAAATACCAGTAAAAAAAGAATTACCTCTTCTATTCGAAAGAGTCAAAATTTTTGTCAACTATTTAACTAAATAACAGTCGTTTTTTAGTTTTTTTAGTTTTTTTAGTTTTTTTCTTTTATTTGCGAACTTAAAAACTCATGAGCCAAAATCCTGGTAAAATAAATTTTAACACCATCTCATAGAAGATTAACATTCATTTCAAATTTATTTTTATTACATAAATTCTTCGGGTTAAAAAGTTGAGAAATAAAGGTGTTGAAGTTTTTTTTGTTAAAAATTTTTAATCATTTAATCGATGTAGTAAATTTAGATGAAAAATGAGTTTCCTCCACTGCTCAAAAAGATGCGCAATAATGATGATGATGATGATGGCGATGACGATGGCATGCATCTCTGACTTTCAATATACTAAGTTGTCTCCATTCAACAAATAAAGCATCAATCAGCAGACATTAGTTTTCTCAGAAACGTTTAATCCACCAAACATTTATAACGTTTAATCCCCATTGCCAACAACACCGCTTTTACCATCGCGATAAAAAAAGTATGAAAATGAGATAGAGTTTTTAAAGAGAAAAGTCAATCTCAATGAGATTGTCAATCTCAATGAGATATATGAGATTCTCATATAAAAAAAACCTAAGTAATGCATATTCCAAAAGTTGCTTGCCGAAGTATAAAAGAACTTGGTGTTAATAATCATCTCAAAAAAAGAGAAAATGCAAAGCAACTAAAGTTTGCTGAAAAAGAAGATGAAAAACATTATATTAACCGCAAACTCTAAACGCCATTACAAAACCCAGATAAAAAAGATGGCGATAAAGAACATCTTAAACCACCTGCAGCTAAAAGAAGTTAAGCTATTAAATGCAAAAAATGTAACAAAGAGTTCCATTTGGACCTCGTGTCATGCGAGAATCTAAATTGCAACACTTAACTCTAAAACGAAGCATGTCTACCAAAGATATTTGAATTTTTTTGTTGTAAAAAAAAAATGTCAAGTTTAGATCTACTTTATTTCTGTATTCTATGTAAAAAGTATTTTTTAGGTTGTTATGTAAAATTTTGAAGTCAGTGAATGTATTTTTTTATTGATCGGTTTCAAAAGATTTTCTGCCAAAAGCAGTCAATTTTTTTTGGATTTCATATTTTCAAACGAACAATTTGAGCAGATTTTATTTTGCATAATTAATAAAGAATCCTAAATCGATAAAGTTTTTACTTTTCTCCAACACTATTTTATATTATTGTTACTTTTCATTGATTTTTTTTGGGAAAATATTTATATAAAGAGTTTTAATAAAAAAAAAAAAAATATATTCGTCGTATGAGGAATGTCTTCTTTTACCATCTATGTCAGTTTTTCGTCTTGTAAATAATCGGTCCCAATTCAATGTTTTATTTGCGCAGTTATTGGACATCTAATGAATTACGCTGCATCTTAGATGAATCTAATCATTAATACATCTCGAGTTTTTTGATCTTTAATTTTTTGCTCATCTCTGTTAAGTTAATTTCAATCGTGGGGAACCTCATGTTGATCTTCAGCATAAAATTAAAAAAAAAAAAAAATTGCAAATTAAGCGAAGAATGTTATTGTCTTTTATTTGAACTCTGAAAAAAACGAAAATAAATAAAAAGACGGGTATCACCTCAAATGGTGCTTTTAGTAGCTGCGTTAGATGACGCAACTATTGAAAAACTGCTCTTTTTTTGTCTGATTACGTTGATTTCGTTTAAGAATACCGGTTAGAACTGTCAAAGGGAATGTTAACGTGGCTGTTGTTTAGCCAATTATTTCTTTAAGAAGCGAGCTAATATCAAATAAGATTATAATAATGCAAATATTTATTATTTCGTTAGGTTTTGGTATGAAAAAAAAAAAAGAAAATAGTCTTATTCATTTAACTTTTAAGGCAGGTTTTTGAAATTTTGAAAAAGTGCTTGAGTTTTGAGTATTGAGCGCTTTTTCGATTCACTTAACCAATAGACCGAAGGGGAGCTCTTTGCCCAAAAGATACTTTCAACCACATTTGGCACAGCAATTATTAAAGACGTCATTTTGCGAAGAAGAATATTTTTCTTTTAATATCTATCTTTAAAATATGGTAACATGAACAATGTCACCAGTTTATTTCCGTCGAAAGAAGTTCTCAAGGAAATACGGTTATATATTTTTTTGTTGCATCATAGGTCTGTTATTCTGCTGGCGAGCTGTAACAAATGACAATCCGCAACAAGTGTTCAGTGAGTCTTCTAATTTGGTTTTGCTTTGCTTTATTCGATTTTATTTTAGTTTTACCTTCATTTCTGTTATTTTGAATTATTTTTTTATATAATGCTTTCTATATATATATATTAAATATTTCTATACACTTTTTATGAAACTAAGTTCTATAACGATATTCTATCCTATATTTAGTTAGCCGTCGATACTTACACATAGTAAAAAGCTATGAAGCAGATTTCGAATATGTTAATACCCCAGGTTCACGACACGGTTTTATTGCACGCACTGAACAACAACAATATGAAAATTCAGTTAAAAAAAAGTTTATGCCGCATGATACCGAAAATATATCATCTGAACTGAATTTCAATGAATCATCAATAACAAATCAGACCTTTGAATCAGTAAATTCAAACGAAACAACTAATGTAGAACATGAAAACACTACGTGTACTCTTCCCTCAATTTCTGAGTTTCCTTCAGATATGTTTACGGCGGCTCAGAGAAAACACGGAGCAATTATTTTTCATATTATTGTTTCAATATACATGTTTGCTGGGTTAGCGATTGTGTGCGACTATTACTTCATTTCTTCGCTGGAAGTAATCTGCCACAAATTTAAACTACAGACTGATGTCGCCGGGGCCTCTTTGATGGCAATCGGTAGTTCTGCACCAGAGCTTTTTGCCTCTTTAATAGGTAAATCAGCTGTTCTACTTTTTAGGAAAAGTTGTTAATGTTTAAAAAAGTAATGGATAATTTATTTCATTGTTTTTAAAGAAGTAAATAATAAATGGCTTTTTTTTTTTCGATTTTACAAAGGAGTGTTCATAACAAAAGGAGATATTGGTATTGGAACAATATTAGGATCAGCTGTTTTTAATGTTCTATTTGTGCTTGGAATAAGTGGTATAGTTGCCAGCATGGTGAGCAATTTTTTTTATATTTGCGAGTAGAGTAAATATTTCTTAGCTAGATTCATTAAAATATCTTTTACTATATATGTTCTAAAGGTCTTTGCACATTTCATACAAAATTTAAAAAAAACTAAAATAATTTCATCAGGTCCTGAACTTAGCATGGTGGCCACTTACACGAGATAGTTTATGTTACGCTTTCACATTGATTATTCTTACTATTGTCATTTTTGACGGATTCGTAACCTGGTAAGTTTAATTTAACTATCAATTTATCTAATCATCAATCAGTTATTATAATTATCATAATATCAGTTATCATAATTTCGTTATATATCAGTATATAACGAAATCATTAGTATATCAATTTGACATATATTAATTTCAAAGAACTTATTAATAGATAAATTAATTTTGCGCTTTTCAATTCGCCGTCATCATTTTTAGGATATAAGTGGCGTTATTTGGGCTAGTGATAGTCTCAAAGTAGACTAAAATCTTTCGAGAACCAATTAATTTCTTAATAATTGAGAGCATAAGAATATGGAATTTGTAATCTAAATTTAAAAAAATAATTTGATTTTGCTTTAAGGAAAGAAGCTGCTCTGATGCTGCTATTGTACGCCGCATACCTTTTGCTGATGTGGTATAATGAGAGTATTGAGAAAAGGTTTTATTTATATATTGGAGATACCAAATCATACGAAGCCCGATTTGCCTCTAGAGATGGAGAAGTGGTTTCTTGGAAGAACGTACCAGATGAAGATGAAATGAAGAAAAAAGCTCAAGAAAAGGAAGGAAGTTTCTGCGGTAAAGCAATTTATTGTGGGCTCAAGATCAAACATGTAGCACCGCGTGTAAGATTGTAGCACCGCGTGTAAGATTGTAGCACCGCGTGTAAGATTGAACTGTGATTTTGATTCTTTAGATTTAAGCATTACAAAGACATCTTTATTAAAAATCTCGATAGAAAACTGATCTTCTTTTTTTAGAAACTGACAGCTCTGATTCAGAAGAAAACGTGTATCCTTTAGAAGAGCCGAAAAGACTCTTTAACATTCCTTCTCAGCTGTTGGATCGGCTGGGATGGTTACTACTCTTCCCCCTAAACGCTGTATTTTTTTTTACAATACCTGACATTCGCCGTCGCAACCTTCGAGGATACGTGACACTGACATTCATTATCTCTATTTTGTGGATTGGGAGTCTGACGTATATACTTGTCTGGATGGTCACAATTATTGGTTTTACTCTCAATATTCCTGAGGCAGTTATGGGATTAACATTGGTTGCATTTGGAAGTAGCCTGCCGGACGCATTATCCAGCATTTATGTTGCAAGAATAGGTTCGTGTAGTTCTCTTTGAAAGTTGCCTTGATGATAGGATATAACTATTGCATGTATAACTTTATTTATTTGCATTAGATTAAGCTGAACATGTTAATGGTTCCTTAGATTTTTAAATTTGTTTTAGGAAAAGGAGATATGGCAGTAGCTCAAGCACTGGGAAGTAATGTATTTGATATCTTATTTGGACTTGGTTTGCCATGGCTAATAAAGACGTTAATTTATGATTTGGACTCCACAATCGAGGTTCAAAGCGTTGGTATGTTGGTTTCGAGCTTTGTCATTTTTATATTAGTGATTTGCACATTAGCTGCTCTTCATTATCAAAATTATCAGTTGGATAAAAGGATCGGTTTTTGCATGTTGGCTTCCTACGCGGTATTTCTTGTTGTGTCAGTTTTGATGGAGATATTTGTGTGGAGCAACTATCACCCACCGACCTGTAAATATACGTAAACATTTTTAAAGTAAAACGCAAACTTTTCAATGTGTTCAAACAGTTTGTAATAAAAATGTTTTTTTTTCCATTTCTTCAAGCCCAAATATTTTGCGATAGTTCAAAACGAAAAGGTTAAGAAAAGATTAAACTGAAAATTTATATATATATATATATTATATATATATGCAACATATTAAGTTTATATATCACAAATATATATAGATTAGTCAATAATTTATAAATATATAATAATTATTAAATATATAAAGTATGCACACACACATTTTTGTTTTAAAGAGCAAAATATTGCCAGCCTGGTTTTTACTACAAAAAAAGGTTTTTTTGTTTATTATAGACGATAAACTTCTTTCGAGTGTAATCAGAAAGACAAACAAGATATAAAATCTTGTTACTCTTGCAAAACATGCGATTCTTTCTAATATATTTCAATTTTATAACAGAATTTACAATCATTTTTTCAATAAAATTCTTTATTATTGTTAAAGAAAAAAGGAAATTGAAAAGAAGAACTTTCATCGAATAATAAAAATAGAATTCACTAATGTTCTTTGCAAAAAATGTTCTTAGTAAATTTGTTTAGTTTATGAAAATAGCCGTTTTTGATTTACAAGATCTTAGGCAAGAATTATAATGTATGCTACGTTCGATGCACAGAGAAAGCTAAATGCGGTAGTAGTCAAACAGGATATGCTACATTACAACCTGATCCAAAAGTAAAAAACCAATGTTCGGAAATTCTCTGCATTCAAATAATTTCGTATAAATGACCAGCTACTATTTCACAATTAGTTGGCCCCATTATTGATATGAACATCATTTTGGCTACAAAGTCGAGAGTATAAATATGCGAGCCGTGTAAATATGGAGAAGCTTGCAACCCATTATATGCTGCCCACATATCACTCCTGAAAATACAACCAGAAATTATCAATTCAAGCATAATTGGAACCAATGTTGAAGTGTCGCAATTTTTTTTCAACAATAGACCCTGAGCCTATTAGATTAGGATTATATAGGTAATATAAGACACAAATATCTTCTAATTAGAGGGGACAAGTGTAAATGCCATAATTTCTTACTATGTAAAACTAAGACGAATTTGAATTTCTATTTAGAAACAAATACATTTATACTATTCATAAGTATAAAAAATTTAAATTTCAACTTTAATGTTTTTGAAATTTAAGATTTTATTTTCTAGAGAAAAGCAAATATATTGTTGATATTGCGAGGACGGGGGATATTGTTGATATTGCGAGGACGGGGGGATGCGAGGACGGGGGATTTTTGTTATTTTTTTTATTTCATGATTAAATATGTGACGATGCTAGTGATGCAGAAGGGACGCAGAGAGTGATGCTGATATGGTGACGCTGGTGGCTGGACAGAGGTAGTGTGGGGACAGCGATGTGAGTGGGAGGGCGGGGATTTCGTATGATAATTATGTGTGTGTTCTTACTATTCTTAGGTGATATGTGTGATGTAACGCAGGTATGATAAAGCGCGGTAGGAACATCAGACTTTTCAATAATAACAAATGTATCATATAAAGTAAAGTAATCTTAATATTATCTTAATGCAAATAAAATACTTACAATAAATATTTCTCTAAAATCTCTTAAAACTTTTCCTCATATAATCTCTAAAAATTCTTAAAACTCTTTTTCTCATATAATCTTCTTTATAATTCTTAAAACTCTTTTAATAATATAATCTTTAATCATAAAATCTCATAAAACTCTTATCTCCTTCAAACCATCTCCTACTTCATCTTTCTTCTCCTCCTCCTTCTCTTCATCTCATGTCCTCTTTTTTTTTGAGCTTTTATATATATTTTTTTGTTTACGGTCACTCATTCATCATTTATTTATATGGCAATTAGTCTCTGCGTACGACTCCGGGTATATTTGATATGTCTCTGTGTACGACTTTTCTAAGTAGTTGTTTGTAACTTTTCTACCTCGTCACAATATTTATATTGAATAAACAATGAGATTTACATCATGTTATCTTTTTTCTGTTTTACTGTTTTTTACTTATGTTTGCGGCCAAACTCTTCTTTGTCGCTGCCCCTTAGAGCTGGTCTCGTCTATGCTGCAAAGAAAGTCATGGTTCCTGTCGATCATTTTAAAAATTGTTCACATGTTCTGAATTAAACTTTACACCCTTTTTAGAGTTGTTATTAACAACTTCCAGCTTATTGATAAATTTGGAAAATTTTTAAAATTGGTCAACAATTACCTCTAGAAGCCGAAGTGTTTAACCGAATTTTGTCCTCCATTTTGGTCAGGTTTTGTAAACTGAAGATGAAGGAGTAGTTCTCTCCAAGCAATCGAGAATGACCTGATTGTGTTTATTGTTTAATACGCAGAATTCTGAAAAAGTTTGACTTTTCTGAATTTTGAAACTGATAAGGAACTGGTTTAGAGAATAATGTTTTTACAATGCTCCTTTACTCTACATCAGAAAGATGAGGGTCTAGAACGGCTAGTGGAACCAAGATCTCATCTCGGTACCAAGAGTGCTTTTCATTGATATCAGTCTTCTCTTAAACGCATCTAAAACTCTCTTAGAACCAGAATCATTTTTTTCAATGACTACAACTATCGAGCACCTTTTTTTAAATTTCACGAAAAATTAAAATCGTCCGTTAATTTTATCTTTCATTTGAATTTTGTAACTCAATATAAATTTCACTGAGAAATGAAATAATTGATACTAGATTAGCACACAAAATTGAATTTTCAAGGTAAAAATAAGTTAGCCCAAAAACGACTTGTAGACATTGTCAGGATCTTAAAAGTTTCAAAATTAACTGCTTTCAAGATAAAACGTAATCTTGAAATATATGGACAACCTTTGAAAGACAGCGTAAAGTAAGAGTAAAGTAAGAACTCCTGAGCTGATTTGAAAAATCAGAAACAAGATTGCTTACAAACCAGAGAGATCAATTAGAAAAATGGCTAAGGAGCTCAAGGTTTCTAAAGAACATTGTTTGAAAGAACGTTTTCCAGGAATCGGTTCCTTTTGGAACGTGTTCTTCCAAACACTGCTAAAGACACTATCAGAAATATTGTCAATTTTGACCTGAAAGCTAAGTCAAGAGCTAGAACAAGAAATCAACTCCTGACAGAGAGAAAGAAGACCCTCAGACACGACAAACGAAAGAAAATTCTGTGTTTTTTGAAAAAATCCTGGTCAATTTTTTCTGATGAGTTTTAATCAAAGAAATGACCGTTACATCTCAACCAAACCTTCTAGATATGTCTCAGAACATATCAGGAGTGTAAGGCAATCAAAACATCTAAGTCAGCTAATTGTGGTTTTTTATTACTCAGAACTGACTGGGTGATAAGAGAATAACAAATTACAACACTGGTTGCTGAGGAAAACTCAACTTCTGTAGTCATAAAAATTCCCTCAAAAACTGTTCATTTATTTCAGTTAGCTGTTTATGTTTCAATCTTCTCCGTTACGTTTTTACTCAATTCTCTGGGTATATTCTTCGTCTTTTTCCCCCCGGGTCAAGTTAAAACATGTCCTTTAGTCTCTTAAAAGTTTCTTACCTGTATGATATAAGTCCATATTAAGGCTAGTCTACTTTAGAATATCTTGGATATCTTTTTTTAAAGCTATCCAGAAAACCTTCTCTTTTTTCAATAAAATTTTGGGTACTGATATAATTCTTTTTAAATCTCAAAATAATGCTGGAACTTTCACAAAACCTTTTTTTAACATGCAAACAGTTTTAAACTTGCAAGAATAAAGGAACATGATCAAATTACCAATGGTTAAAAGTTGGTTATAAACCTTCGCAACCTTGGGAAATATTGCCTCGTCGGTAAGTAATCCTCTGTCATTTCTCTCCCTCTTAATTCAGTAGCATCAAATAATTACAGCAGATTCTGCTTAGATAAGGCTTCAAGTACCAATTGGCTAATTACCCTGCTTACTTTGCCAAATATAATAGCTCATCACATTTACTTTTAAATAAAAAATAAAAATTCAGAAACAGTATTTTATTCAGTTGTGCAGTTTACCGAATGTTTGGTTATTTAAAACTTTACATATGAAAAAATGAGGGGTATCCATAAGTAATCTATTATTCATAGTGTGGAATATTTGTTTCAGGCTAGCTCAGAGCGTGAGTGCATAATAGGAGGGAGAAAAGTTATAAGCAACTAAAAGGCGTACATACAGAGACTTATTCACCCTGCCATATAAGTAAATGATAACACGATAAAACGTAATGAAGAAAAAATTAAAAAACCGCATTAAGAAAAGACGTACAAGCTGAGACTTACTTACCTGTCAAGTAAATTATTGATAAGTAGATATAGCAATAAAACAGATAAGAATGGAGAACTATAAAAGCTCCTCTTCTTATATAAATGAAGAGAAAAATTCAGAGATTTAAAGAAAGATTTTTAAGAAGAATTTTTAGAGAAAGACTATTTAAAGAGTTTTTATTATTGAAGAACTTGAAACTGTTGATAAAACAGGAGAAGTAAAGAAATAAATAGAAATCAGAAGGAAACTTGATTGAAGAAAAGTAAGCAGAAATTTCGCCGTTTTTAATAAAAAAGCACTACAAGTAGAGTAAGAGACCATTATTTGTATTTTGTAACTTAATGAATAAAAGAGTGCTAACAATTACACACTAATAGAACGTTTATTGAAATATGTTATATAATAAAATATACTGAGGACGGCAAACACAACTTTAACCTTTTAGAATAAACCTTACCCATTCCTAACCAAACTATCCACAAACCTTGCCCTATCCCAATCAAGTAATCCCTAGACCATTAACCTCGATCCTGACCTTCCAAATACCCCTTCTACATAAATCTAGAGCCCAAACCTTTCCTAATCCTTCGCCATCATCATACTCCACTACACTATATAAATAAGATAATAAAATAAAAACGCCGCCCTCACAATACAGACATGTTTTATTGCACAATCTAGTATCTGTGACCTATATGAGAAATAATTACTGGTGAATTATATTGCCAAAAATTAGATAGGTTGCACAACCCCTGATATATAGATACCAAATAGGCTATTAAGAAAACTTTACAAATTCATGTCCCAAATAAAATATTACGCATTTTTGCAGACTCTCAAAAAGCACTCAATATTAGTTTTTTATTACACCTTCGGTGTAGCTAGTTCCCATTTCAACGAAGCTTAAATAAAAAAATGAAACAATTTGAATTAACTTTGTATAGTTTTAGTCTTAGAAATTAAATAGCGTTATACATTTATTATTTTAGTTTAATGAGGGTTAAATAAAAAAGTTACCCAATAAGATTACGGCATGTAAGTGGTTGTACCTTTTAGTCCGAAGAAATTTTGGTAAACAAAGACAGGACGCTGCTTACTTACTACTCATCAATCTATTATAAAAAAAGACATTTAAAAAGAATGAAGCTGAGAGATCTCATGAAGATATCTACAATACTATTTATCTCAAAATTGTTATTTTTAAACTCTGTTGAGTGCAAAAATGGTATAAACTATATAAATAAAGTTTCTAAAATTAACAACGCTATAAAGGTCATTTTAAAAATTATGGAAGTCTGATTAGGAGTCTTCAGTGTGAATTATGATTTTTATATTATTAGATCAAGTTTGATAACTTTTTTGGTGTAAAAAAAAAAATGAATGAATGATTACTAATCAAAATATCCTATAGTTTATATGCCAAATTTTAATCTATCTATTATAACTGGTCAAAGTATAGAGTCAATTTTATCACAGTTATCATCAAATAAATTAACTCTGGTTGATCTCTTGTTGTTGTTCTTTTTCTCAGACTTTCAATATGTTACTTGTGGATCTGTTCTAAAGTTGTTCAATCAACGACAAGGTGTTCGACTTCATTCTCATGATGTTAAATATGGTGGTGGTGGTAGTAGTGGTCAACAGGTAAAAGATTTTTTTAAAGTGTTGTTTTAAATTTTTTGGTCTTATATAAATAAAATCTCTTAATTCTGAGGTTTGTAACCAATCAGCACATTTTTTTTATTTTCAACATTCTTATGTGAGCAATTGGTCAAATTTTTAATAAAAAAAAAAAAAAAAAAATCTTTTGTTTTAGTCTGTTACAGGATCAAAGTCTTCTGATGATCACAATAGCTACTGGCAAGTTCGTGGAAAACATCAAGATAGCTGTAAGCAAGGGTAGGTTGTTCAAATTTTTATTCCAACTTTGATTAATGATTAATTGATGAAAGTATTTTAATTCTATTATTTTTTGTTTGACAAAATATTCCTAAAAGTTTAAGTAGATCTTTTAATTTAAAATAGACATGTAGTCAAATGTGGAGACACAATACGATTGCAACATTTAGCAACTAAGCGAAATTTACACAGCCATTTGTTTCAAAGTCCAATATCTCATAATCAAGAAGTAAGTGCATTTGGAGAAGATGGGCAAGGAGATACTGGTAAGGTTTCAGCTTTTCAAGTAGCTATGAATTTAAATTTTTAAAGTTTCTATTTTAATTTTTAAAGTTTCTATTTTAATTTTGTTGAACTTGCATGGATTTTTCAAGAAGATAAACATAATAAACAAATCAATTAGTATGAAGTTAACTGCAAATATTGAAGTCACTTTCTTCTATTTTTTCATTTTTTATGTTAGATGAGCAAAATATTTTTAATTGTCTGCTCATCAATTGAAGATTAACATTTTATAATATTTTTTGCATTTGCTGCATTTTTTATTTGAAAAACTTGTTCTTAGTCCTTTTTTTCTTAGCGTGTTTTTTTTATTAAAAATCATTCAAAAATTTCTGTACATCAAAATAGTTAATAATCATAAAAGCTTCTGATTAAATTTTATTTTAAATTAGTATTGCTATTTAGTTTATATTTTCTTCCTTCTTCATTAAAGCTGAAGATACAAAGAGTTAGATGTTTTCAAAAAAATGAATATTTTTGCAATATAGTTTTGTAAAACTTTTTGTTTAGGAGATAATTGGGAAGTCAAATGTAGTGGAAAAAATTGGGGCAGAAATGATAAAGTTCGTTTTAAACATAGTGATACTGGAAGGTAAGTTTTCTATTTTCCATATAATTATAACTTCCCATTTAATTTTATGATATTTTTAACTATAACTGTTAGTAATAGTTTTGTTTACAATCTTTAAATTGTATAAAATAAATTCACAGATAAGATAATATGTCTTCATGTGGAAAAATCAAACTTGTTAAACTTTTTCAGTTAGATTTTCTTCTTTTTTATCATTATTTTAATAGCTTTCTGCATGCATCTGCTGATCAATATGGTCGTCCAATATCTGGACAGCATGAAATTTGTGCTTATCGATCTGAAGACCCAAGTAACCAATGGATTGCTCAAGTAATTTTTTTCTTGTTTTGGAAAAGTTTAGTTTATATTTAAAAAATTTTATTTAAGTAAAAGTTTAGGGTTAATAATTAGAAAAATGAAGAAGTTTAAAGAGCTTGTCATTGCTTTAGGAAGCATACTCAGAACTTAGTGAATTATAGTTGTTTTCTGTGTTTAGGTATCTCATATTCAACATTTAGATTTCAGTCTGTAAGATTTTAATATAAAGGTGTTTTGTATGTGGTAATGCTATGGATTATTAAAAGACTATCGTTTGTAGCGTTTTCAATTAACTGTCTTTAACTAAAAGTTAAACCAAGCATTAAATTAGCTTAACTTTTGCTCACATTTTGGCATCAACTTAATTTATTTTCTGTATGCAGCAAATATTCAATCGTCTGTTACAAAAATTAGTTCTATGATCCTTACTGAAAATCCTATCCATAATGAATATAAATCACATCTGCAGTACAATGTCTCACATTTTCATTTCATTTACACTCATTTCTATTCAAAATAACATTTTATGTTTAATAATTTACTAAATTTAAGGATTTTCTATATCCTCATTCCTTACCAATAAGTTATTGGAGTTATAAATACACATATTGCACCAATAGAATTAACCAAGTATGGTGAGTTAATCATTTTAAATGCCTTATTATGTCATTTTTCATATAAAAAGTTTATGTTATTACAAAAAAAACAGCATTGTTTTTGTATTTGGTCAGTAATAATTTTTTGTTACAATAAATTTCCAAGCTTTTTATATAAAATAAAAGACTTTTTCATGGTTTTGTTAACAGTCCTTAGAAGATTTACTCTCAATGAATTTTAACCAAGTAAATGCAACTTATCTAAAGAGTTTACCCTAAATGTACTTTCTTTTATAATATATATAACATCCTGTCAACATATTATGCACTGCACAACTAACAACCTTTCAAAATAAAATTCAGTTATTTGGTAGTGTGCATTTGGATGTCATACAGTACTGCAGTAAAGTTTTGCCCCTCTCCTAAATAGTATTCTTCCGTCCATGCAATAGTTTACTATGGGCCCTATATAATAAAACCCCTAAGTTGATAAACCTTGACTACTTATCATAATTACAGTAAAAAGACCTTAGCTTGTAGGGCCTAAAAATGGAACTTCATATATATTCTTTAACAACCTATGGCATTGTTTTAGTTGATCTATAGGTCTCTGCAAATTTTAAACACTCAGAACTTAACTTTTTTTTAGGAAGGGATTTACTTGAAGGAACGCTTGTAGATTATATATCAAAAAGGTTCTTTAGTACCATTCCTGCTTTGAGCACTATCTTCCGTTCTGCTGTTGGTTGACTTTAATTTTGGACGTTTCAATTGAAGTTTTAGAAGATTGGAGTATACATGTGAAAAATAGATAAATTTTCAATTCCTATTTCTAAATTTAATTTATAATCTTTTTGCTGATAAACTTGTTTAGTAGAATAATATGAGGTTTGATATAAATTTTTTCTGCTGTTTATTGTGGGTTTTTTTTATCTTTGTGTATTTTTCTGACTTAGGATTTTATTGAAAGTATTTAGGTATATTTGTGAATTTGTTATTAATGCCTCAATAAATAAATAAAAAAAAAACACTTTTTGTTTTCTTTTTCTTAAGTAAGTGTTCAAATTTATTTATTTTTTTAATCAACTTACTTGATTGTCTGTAATAAATATTTATATTGGATATTCACATGATTATAAAAACGATATAACTATTGTTATTCAATTTTTTCAACATTTCATTACATAAAATATAGCTATAAAAAAGCTATAAAAAGGATAAATATAAAAAAGATTAACCTAAAGCTCTAAAGAATATTTTATATAGCAGGAAATAAAAAATAGACAAAGTGAATGTAAAATTATTTTAAATGAATTTTTTTAGTTAATAATGTTTTGCCCATGTAGGCATGTATGCATTTTCCATATTTGGATAGTTTTTTGATAGACAATGAATTTAGAAATTTTATATATGTAA
>QPEY01000124.1:231011-254752 GCA_014706445.1 Hydra viridissima
TTCCTGAAACAATAAAGTTTACTGAAAATCTCATAAAGGAGGGAAAACTGTTACAAGCTCATAAAAAGTTTGTATAAAAAGCTACAATTTTAAAAAAGTTTTTTTTTTTTTTTCTTATTTTCTTCACTTTAATTTTTTTTTTGCTTTTTTTTCTCATTATTTTCTTTAGCATAATGGAATTAGAGGCAACAAGAGATGAATTGTTGCTTGAGGTGTACAATATATATAAAGAAGAAGGCAGTAAAGAAAGCTACACGGAATCGGTAAAAAAAACTTAATCACAATAGTTAAGTTTTTAAAGGTTACATACTAAGGTTACTGACTATTTACTTTAGTTTACTTAAGTACTTGAATATATATGTCATGTATTACTTTCCAATAAAACTTTATGTATAATAACTGAGAACCATCTGATTTAGATTTTCACAAAAGTCACCAACCAAAACAAAACAAAACAAAATAAAACAAAATAAAACAAAATAAAAAACAAAAAAATTGTAATCATTAAAAGTTTTTAAGTATTTTCAGTTTTAAATTTATTTGGAGTATATTTACATTTTATTATTTAAAAATTTTTAATCAAGTTTCTCAGAGTTCATACATTTAGTTAAGTCTTGAGCAATTTTTACTGCTCTTTAAGTACATGCATAGCCGGGGTGAATGTTAATGGTTTAAGTACTGGTTTTTTAGTCTTAAACAATTCCGTCCTGCAGAATAAAGAGATGGTTAAAAGTTAGGAATTTCAATTTTAGGAAATTAACTTTTATATAATAAAGATATACTTTATAAAGCAGTTTTTAGTTGCCCTGCCCTTCAAAATTTTGTAGTGTAAAGTAGGAAATATTTTTGTCAAATGAGAATGTAAGGTTTTGTGGATTTAAATGTGATATCAAACAGTTTGTGATCTTTTTGTGTTTTGTAAATTATTTCTCATTATCTGTGATATTTCTTAACTGATGTTGAACAGACTGCTTTGAAAAAGTTGGAAATTTGTCCCTCATGTCTGTCAGTTCCAAGCAAATTATTTTAAAACAATTAATCTTAAACTTTTCAAAATCATAAGTTTTATTGATGCATTTATGGCATACTAATTAAACTGCTCAGATTGTCGATACTGATATATTGTTTTTCAATTGCAATATTCAAATCAGTCCAGTTTCTATTGTCTTTGTTTATTCTCTGAGTTGACATCCTAAAAAATAGTAACTTTGTATTATCAATTTTAGTAGTTTTAACATTGTAGTTTACCTTCAAGGAATATTGTTCTCTATTTGAGGATAATTGTGAAATACTTACATGATCTGAGAAATTTTAACTAAGTATGTTAGAAAAAAAGTTTTCCTTTTAAGTTATCTATAAATTAACTTCAATAAAAGACAGTTATCATATAAAAGACAGTATCATATAAAAGACAACACCCTATTATATACCATACAAAAATCTGTTAAAGTTATTTTACCTTCTTTTATTTCAAAATAAAAGAATAAAAAGTGTTTTATAAGTTAAAATGATAGCAGTAGTTTGTAACTATAAATTTATGTAAGAAAAAAAGAAATAAATGAAATAAAAAAGTGCTCTAGAGTTTTTTTTCTGGGATGGTTTCATCCTGATGAGATTGTTATCCTGATGAGAGATTATTATTCTGATGAGTTTGTTATCCTGATGAGTTTGTTATCCTGATGAGTTTGTTATCCTGATGAGATTGTACTAGATGCTTTAATGATAGTAAGAAAGATTGGCTAATTCTTATAAATACATTCTATGCCTCATGATTTAATGACTTAAAGTCCTGTTTCAGTTTGTAAATGACATTGTTAAATTGTTATCCTTTGTTTTTACATTATGAATGGTTTGATAGAACTTGAAGAACTTAAATATGTGATTTGTGTGTGTTGCTTTTAGCCACTCTATGCTTATTTTAGTGAAGTTGAGAATTTATCGGTAAGTGCACATTTCTTTCATGCAACTCTTCCTTTCATTTTGATATGCTATGGTCTTCTACTTAATGATCCTCTTATATATTTTGACTTTTTCTAAATTAAAAACTATTCATAAACAGCTTGATTCTTTGATATTTTTGAAAATATCAAACCACACACTCATGTAAGTTCAGAACTAAGATGTTGAAACTAATAACCTCTTCATATTTATTTTTAAAAGGTTGCTATGAAGAAGCAAGTATCAATGATAATAAGCAGGACATTAGCTGCTGCCCGTCACACACCAACAGAGCTTGTAAATTCTCTGAGAATAGTTGAAAGAGAAGAAAGGTAGTTATTCATATTATTGCTATTACTTATTTTGTTTTTTTGTGTTGGTAAAATTCTTCAAGTTACAGAGAATTATTTCAAGGTCTGATAGTCGTTGTATTAGTCAAGAAAAGTTGACAGGATTTATGCCTCCTGGACGGCCCAAATGTTGGAAGGATCATTGCCGAGCAGTTATCAAGAAAAGTATTGACAACAGGTAGCACAATTTGTTTTCTCTAAAAAAGCATTTTTAAAAGTTTTTTAACTCTATAAGTTTTCTATTATAAAAGTTTCTGAAAGCCTGATAAAGTTAAGTAGGGTTTGTAAAATGACAATCTTTTGAAAAAAGCAGATTAAATAAGAGTGACATTGAAAATTAATTAGACAAATATTTATAAAATGTGGTACTATTTGATTAATCTGCATCCTGACACACATTTTGATTGTATTATATATATATTTTTTTATAAAACCATTATCCAATATTTTAGGTTTGACAGCAATCAGTTAGAGTTAACTGATAAGACTGATAAAATGTGGCTGGTTCGTCATCTTGAGCGTATGCGTGCACTTATACTTGATGACCTTATTACAGTTAAGGTTTGCCTGATAATTTTTTACCTTATTGTATACAGATTTAAGGTTAATAAAGTAGTATTGTGTAAATATAAAACCATTTATGATTTAATTATTTTGCTTATATATCACTTTTTAATAGGCTGTTTGTTAATTGTTTAGAAAAACTATTTTGTTTTATGAGAGCTGTTTAAAGTTGTTTGTCAGTTTGCTTGTATAAACTTATATTGTAATAATGGTTACATTAGTACAGTTTATTAAAGAAATTTTTGTAACAGGTTGTATAAAAAGTTTGTTTAGTAAGCTATAATAACTAAACTTACAGAGAATTTAAAAATGATAAACACTTATTTTGAGTTTAAATTTTGTTAATAAATTTATTTTAAAGCTTACTTAATTTAGTTCATTATGAAATATGATTAATTATAGCACCTTGTGCGCCCATGTTTTCCACCCAATCATCAGATCTTTAAGCTCTATATCTACAACTACCATGAGTCTATGTCAAGAATGGTAATTTTTAAAATTGTTTTTATTCCACGTTGCTGGATATCTTTTACATTGTTTATGCTTTAGAAATAGTATTAGAATCAATATTATTAATTTCTTTATCTTACTGATGTTTTAATTACATTTTTTGATCTAACTTTTTATTATCTATGTTTTAAATATTATAAGGTATTTTTTAAAATTTTAAAAATGCTGTAAAAGTATTTTAAGTTCACAAAATCTCCATCCCTTTAATGGTTTTTCTTAGAAGTAAGTATAATATAATCACTCAGTCTATTAATTTTCACAAGGAATTTCTTTTTTTTTTCTTCTTTTTTTGTAGTTAGAAGGTTTTGCATTAAATCAAAACCCTTCACGACCAAATGAATGTGTTACACTACTTCAGTGGATTGCTGAGTATTAGTGAGAACCCTATTTTTTTTTTTGGTTGTTTTTTTTTAATCTTTTACATTTCTTTTGTGTGTGTGTGTGTGATAAAGTGTGACCAAAAGTATGGATACCTTGCAAGTTTATCAGTATGATACTTATTGGAAATATTATTGGAATAAGTTTTATTTCAAAATTTGATTAACATTTGAAGTTGGAATTTTAGTGGACCAGAACTACTTGGTCATGAGGAGTTGAAAGATTTTGTTAATGAGTTGAAATTAAATGAAAAAGAGGAAAATGAGCAGTACAAACTAGAAGATCTATTAAGTAAAGGTGTTATAGATGGCTTAACGGATTTGTAAGTTTTTTTTTTTTTTTGCATGTTTTTCATTCTTAATTTTCCACAGCGTTTGTTCTTCTTGTGGTCATCTAATTGATGATTAAATATTTCATTTTAGTTACATGCCAGATGTTACAAAAAGACATTCTTTTACAAAACTGTTAGGTTATTTTAAAAGATATATGTTCCATGCATTTGGAATAAATATTTTGCTATGTTTTGCAGATATGTGAAGACTACTGCATCCAACATAAAAAGCTGCTTAGAAAAAATGTGTCTTTCTGAAAGCCAGGTATACTTAGTAGTTTATTTTTTTAATTTTAAAGAATTTATAGTTTTTCTGAAATGTTAAATATATGTTAACATATTTTTTTTTTTAAACAAGTTGCTTCATATAGTTATACAACTATTTGAAATATTATTGTCTTTTTACAAAGTTTGAATGTGTTCTAAAATTTATTCTAAATTTATTTTTAAAAGTACTAAAGTATATTTTAAGTAATTATGGATATTTAAGTTAACATTCAGGGAGAAATATTTAGAACTATGTTATAAAGAAACCTCTAAATATAATAGTTCTAATAATTACTAAAAAAACTTTAATAACTATTTCCTAGATTTCTTATGGTATCAAATCATCATCATTAGTATTTTCTGATTTAAAAGATTACATCATTGCTTTGGATAGGTTGCTGTCATTTTATTTTACTTAATAGATTTGTAGTAGTTTTACAAGTTGTTACTTCTCTTTCTTCTTCATAATACTTTTTTTATCAACTTTCAGTTGTCCTTACTGTTTATTACAAATACTGAACATTTGTTTAATAAAGAATGTCCTAGTAAAAATATCTCTTGTTCATCCACATACTGAAAACTGTAAACACTGAAATAGAATATTTTTTAAAGATTCTCTACTCAACTTTTATTGCTGAGGTTAATTTAACTCAGAAAACTCAATTACATTTCCAAATAAAAGCATACTGAAACACTCCTACATGGATCTTATCATTTAGTTTCAGAATATTCAGGAATACTCAAGAGTGGATGTTTTTCCTAAAGAAAAACTCAGAGAAAAAGAATTCAATTATTACAGAGATTTGACAAAATAATGGAAACACTTTCAAAACCAAACAAATTCATTCTAAGGGCTAGGACTCCCTTTTTGAGGTAATTACAGATTAAATTAGGTGAGGTATTGATTCTTACAATCTTTGAATGTGTTCTAATGGAATTTTTTTCTATTCTTCTATCAAAATTGTTTCTAGTTTTTTTAGTGGTTTTGGTGTTGGATATTGACTTCTTACATTCATTTCTAATGTGCACCACATGTGTTCAATTATATTAAGATCAGGCAATTATGGTGGCCAGATAAGTTGAGTTTCTTCCTCACAATGTTCATCATACCATTTTGAGATTTCTTTATTGGTGCGGATTGGGGATTGTCATCCTGGAATTTTGAATTGCCTTCCAAGAACAGTTCATCATTGGATGAATTTGATCCAATAAAATAGTGAAATAGTCATGACTATTTGTTCTGCCATGAAGAGAAACTATTAGGCCAGCTGATTTCCACAATATTGCTCCTCTGTGTTTCACAGTAGGAACAAGGCAGTTGAGTTCACATTCTTCTTTAGACTGCCCCTAGACGTAAATTTGATCAGTGGTCAGAAATATTGTAAATGACAATTCATCTAAGAATATTATATTCTTCCACTGCTCTATAGACCAGTTCTGGTGGTTTTTACACCGCTCTAAATGTTTTCTAACATTTGTTGTTGAGAGGAAAGGTTTCCCCTGTATATCAATGCAAATACCAATATTACTTATAATTTACTTACAAAATTTAGTTTCACAAATATTTAGTTTTACAAATCAAAAAATTTGCTCAAATCAAAAACCTGCTCATTTTTTTTTTAATTTAAAAAGATATTGGTAAACTGTTAAAAATAGTTTATCAATATTTTTTTAAATTAAAAAAAAAAATGAGCAAATTTTTTGATTTGTGAAGCTAAATCTGTGAAACTAAATCTGGGAAACTAAATCTGGGAAACTAAATCTGGGAAACTAAATCTGGGAAACTAAATCTGGGAAACTAAGTTTTGTAAGTAAATAATAAGAAATATTGGTATTTGCATTAATATACAGGGGTTAGACAAAGTAATAGAAACATCACTGATAATTGCAACCTGATTTTCAAGTGTCTCTAAATCCAATTTTAAAAGAGTCCAATAATTTCAATTTCAGGAGTAGGGGGAGGGGGATGAGGGAAGATGATGGAGGGGAAGAGGGTTATCCCAAGCAATCCTCCTGAATAGTTTAATTTCTTATTCTTTACTACAAAGTCTAAATAAAATTTATTCTGTTTGTAATTGATATTGTTAAACTGAGTCTTAATTATTTCTGAGAAAAACAACTGTTTGCTTTTGTTTAAAAGTGAATTTAAGCAAGATGTATAAATATGTAGACTTGTTTATTTTAATAACTGATGTGTAGGAATTTTTTTTTTTTCATATTTAATTTTTTATAAATTAGGACTGGAACCAAGACAAACTTCCAGAAACTGATGGTGACGGCTCATTTCAAACATCATTACCAATTATTCTTTTTCAAATGCTTGATCAAAATGTTAGTCCTTATTTTAGTTTTGTTCAATTTATGAGACTGTTTTTATTATAAAACTGTTTTGTTTCCCAATGTGTTTTTAAATTTTATTCTTTTGTTTTTTTTGTTGTTTTTTTTTTTGAACCTTGTTCTTGCTAGCAATTCATGAAATAATATGTTACAATTATGATAATTCTTTGTTATGTTTTTCTAATTCATTAGTTTTTAAACTTCATCAAACAATATTTTGCTCATGCAATGACTGAACATTTCTTGCCCTTCAGTAGAAATTTCATTTTAATAAAGTTGAAATTTGGTCAACCACTCAAGAAAAGTTTAATACGAACTGTAATGTTATAAGACTTTGGAACTCTATTCTCAAATTTGAAAATAAAGAAAATTGCTTGCTGACATGTTAGTTCTCTTTTAAGCATCAGCATTTGGTTTTGCAAGGAATAAAGAATCAAGAATCATAGTAAAGTTCAAACATTTTTTAGGATTCTCTGAAGTTCATTTTAATGGAATTTTTTATGCATTGAAAACAGAAAAATTTTTATGATTCATACATAAAATTGTTTTTTTTTAAAAAATAAGTCTTACAGATTTAATTGAATAATACAATTGTGAAATATCTTTAAAAATTTAAGCAAAATAATAGAAGATATGTGGCTTATCTTGAAATTTTTAATGAAATCTTATAACTTTGTATATCTAAATTTATAAATTATTTTAATTTTAGTTTATCTAAAATGACTGATATAAAAAACTCTACTTTTTTATTAATGGAAAAGCAAAATGGTGATGGTTAATCTCTTCACTGCCAGCTCAGAAAAAATTTTGTTCTTTGTCAGGCAAGATACTCCTCATTAATTGAATTACACACTAATAAAGAAACCTTTAGATTGCTATGTAATATCAATTTTAGTAATAATACAAATATTAAAATAGATTTGATTTGAAGAATGCAGAAGTAAATTTTAATGATGTAAATATGGTTTTATAAGTTATTCTCTTCAATTGCCAAATTTTAATATACATAAATATTTTTGAATCTCTTTAAATATTTTTATTTTTGAATTGTCATTCATAAAAGCCTCATTAAATGTTTCTTTTATATAACAAATTTTGCTTTTATTCTTTTTACATTCAGCTTCAAGTCGGTGCATTTATCAAGAGGAATGTTAAGCTTAAGGTAGAATTTGTTCCTACATCATCAGTTTTCCTAGTTAGATTGATAAAATTCATTTGTTAAGATGTTTTATATAACTTTGGAACTCATTTTTTTTATAAGTTAACTGAAAACTTTAGAACAAAACAGCTAAATGGTGCAACCTGAATACACCAGCTGTAATACTTGCTGCAGGAGCTAAATGCCTTTGTTGAGAACTATAAACCAAAAGCTGTTTAAATTTATTTTCCAAAATTTTAATTCGATTTGTTTAATGTTTTCAGAGATACTAAAAAATACTTGTGAAATCTAGCATGTTTAAACTTACTGGTGTTTGTTACAAATTTTCTGTACCCATGTTTTTATCAAGTTCAAGAAAGTTGTCATGTTAAAAATTAGAACGTCAATAACCTAAGTTCTGATTCTTTTTGTTTTATTGTTAAATGACTGAGTATTTTTTATAGCCAAGCTTTAAGTTTTGTTATAAAAAATGCTTACTTTTTTTCACAGATACATCATCATCTCAGATAGCGTTTTGCAAACTTAATAACAAATGATTGTGATAAATGTTAGCATTAGGACCAGTAGTTTTTTTTATGTTAATTACATAAAAATCCAGTCAGAGTTTGTAAAATGTCCTCGGAATGTTTAATTTTGTTTGCCCATCGCTGATCATTTTTCAATCATTTGCTCATATTTAAATCTAGATAATTTATCTTAAGATAATTGATTTTGATCTTAAGATTCCTGATTTTGATTTTTAGATTCTTGATGTATGTGCATCTTCGCTCAAAGATTTTGCTGTAATTTACAAAAGTATGAAAATAAAAGAATTGTACTAAAATGTTCATATTTTGCAATCATTGATTACTTTTGTTAACTATCATGCTTAAAAGTTAATTAATCATTATCCTGTATTTGAATTTACATTAAGTTACCTTTTTAGACTTTTTATGTTACTATGTTGTTATTTTTTATTTTTTTTCCTGTGAACAGTCAATTTAAGTTAAATTTCCATCTAAGAGCTTATTTGACCATTTGTTTGCTTTTTACATAAGTTATTGAAGTTTGTATTGTTTTTTGTTCCAGAGGCTGTCCTTGAGTTCAAAAATAAATATTATGAAAACAGAACAGCAGTGAGATACTTTGAGCCTTACATGGTGTGTTTTTTTACTGCTAGTGAGCCAAGTGTATTAACAGTTTAAAATTTCTCTGAATTTAAAAGCCAAATGAAATGTTTGCAGCAACAATGAGTTAACTCATTTTTTCTTGAATTCTGGCTAATATGAAAAAACGTTCTCAAAATTGGGTTTTGAATAAAAAATTTTTAAAGTTTGTCCGTTTATATAGTGCTATATAAGAAACATTTTTTAGCTTGTTGTTGTGCCAAAAAAAAAAAAGTTACTTTAGTTTTATTAGAACATGGTGTTATCTCAAAATGGCCGATTTTGGGTTAGCTCCTTGTTGCAGCACACTTCTCAATTGTTGTGTTATAGCAGTCTTTTCTAATTTTATGAAGGTCTCGATTTGTAACAATTGCTTAATCATTGCTGAATTTTCTGAACAAATGAAGGTTAGTTTTTTTTTATTATTTGTTTGTAATAAATGAGATTTTAGAAGTGAGTCATAACTGCGCAATTGTTTATTTTATAGAATCAGCAACGTGCAGAGCTGGGAGAGGAAACATTCAGTGATAGTCGCCTGGTTGCTTTTAACTCTACAATAAATGCTTATAGAACTCTATCATTTGAGATCTGCGATATTTTATTAGACAGTGTTTTTGTGGACTTATCTGTATATTTTCAAGATTTATTTACAAGAAAATGGTAACTAATTATTTGATTGATAAACTAAGTTACTAGCTGGAATAGTGATCTTAATATCAATGTTGTTAACTTAAAAATTTGTCCTTTGATTTTAAAAACTTTAGTTTTGTTTCGTGGTTTTAGGCTTGGATCATCTGTGGTTATAGCCACGGTGATAGCTACAATAGAAGATTATTCCAACGACTATATTCATCTAAAACCATCGTGAGTTTTTTAATGTTTTTTTTTTTTTTTTTTTAACTAATCACAGTGCATTGATGTAATAAAAAAGAAACTGATTCTGCGTTCAAGACATTTTCATGGAATTTTACTTACACTTTTCTTGATTGTTAGAGCATTTAGTTACATCATGAAGCAAGCAGAAGACAGAGTTGTTTTGGAGTATACGCGTGCTGTGTTATCGAGGTAAACTTCAAGAATCGTATAAGTTTTCAAATTTATGAGGAGCTTTTTGTTATCAACATCAAGAGGTGTCTAATCCAGAGCTTTTAAGTGTTAATCATTTTGAAAATTTTGTTTGAACTTAAAAGGTTCTTAGGGTTTAAAATTTGTTTCTTATTCGCAATCGATAAATCCTTTTCAATTTTCAGTAAATAAATATAGAGAAAAGCATTAAATGAAATGTTACTTTTGAAGAGTTTTGGTTCCTTACATTAGACGAATAACTTTTCGGAACTTGGACGAACGCAAAGATGGTGCCTCTCAAATCAAAGAAGAAGCCAAAAAAATATCGGAAGCTATAAGCCGGATATCAAAAGTTGAAATGTCTGAAGATTCCCCTTGTTCAATTCTGAACTTGATAGCTGAAGTCTTGCGTTTAAAAAGTACAGATATCGTGTCGCTGGAAGTTTCTGTAAGTTTTTCAGAACTTTATATTACCATTAGAGATATTGGTGTGCGTCATTTTCCTTTTTTTAAAAGTAGGTTTAATTTCAGCGCTCTTTTTTTTTTATTTGTAGGGTCTTGCGACAAAATATTCAGATTTTAGAGCTGATCATGCTCTAGCTTTGCTCGCTGT
Source organism: Hydra viridissima (assembly GCA_014706445.1). NCBI lineage: Eukaryota > Metazoa > Cnidaria > Hydrozoa > Anthoathecata > Hydridae > Hydra > Hydra viridissima. The sequence goes on from QPEY01000124.1 coordinate 241,669, forward strand.
TCGAGGAGATATGGGAAGAACAGAGTGTTTGCAGGTATTTTTGTAACAGTTTATTGTTTCTGTTCTTTTAGGACCAACGAAGTGATTATGTTTTTATTGTACTCTTAGTTTTTACTTAAATGTTTGGTCTTCAGCAGCAACTTTTAGGGTTATCGCTAAGATTAAACTTAATAGTAGGTATTTGAAATGAAAGATACAATTAATAATATTTATATATTTCATTTGAATTGTTGAATGTTTTCTAACTCTTTTTATTATTATCAGCTAATCAGTGATTTGAAGATCAGGGAAATAAACGAATCTCCAATATCAAAAGACAGTATATTTGGACGAGTTGTACCAGCAGGTTCTGTTCTAGAATCCCTAGAGTCCAAATTTAAAAAGACTTAAAAAATGTAAATATTTTTATTATAACGGAATTGTGAACTTTTTTTTTATACAAAAATTAATTTGTTTGATTTCCCGCGGGGATTAAAGGTTGATTTATTGAATATAATCCATGGAATTCCTGATATAAAAAAATTTCCAGCTGGCTTATATTATTTGTTGTACTGTTTTGAATGCTTCATATAAGGGATACTAGAGATGACGAAAAATTGGCCGGTGAAGAAACGTCCTATAGCCAAATTTTAACACGTTCACCGCCATATCAGCCGCCGTTGGTCGACATCAAGGATTCTAATTCAGTCGCGTTGATTACCGGTGGCCGACACGACATGCTTGACTTTAGCTTGTCATTGTGCCCGTCGCGCATGCGACATCTATAATATTTTACCATTGGCGTCACGTTGACCACCGAGACATCAAAAAACGCAAAAAATCACCTTAAAATTATCTCAAAACAAATCAAATAATTGTATTTCGACCCGTTATACTAAATTAAAACTGAAAGTGTGAAGACAATTTCGGGACATTTTACGAAAATCCTTGGAAAATATTTTTTTCGAAGCTAATGATATTCTTTGTTGAAATAGCGTGAATATTTATTCCGCAAATTTCTTTTTTTTCTCGGAAAAGGTTAAAAAAAAAATAGACGTTGCCATTTGTTTTATTTCAAAACAAATTTCCTCTTTGATCACTCGAACTCATAATATTAAACTATGCTGAAACGGGGAATGGAATGAAACAAAAAAAAAAAAAGAAAAGTTAGATTTTTTGAATATTTCGAAGACAGCCAACAATCTAACTGTAAGACAAACCGAAACCCGGTCCGACTAAGAAGGGTATGTAACCTCAGACCTAGCATATGACAATTAAAAATCCGGACAAACTTTGAAAATGAATATCTCTTGAACAGAGTTATCAATTTTATTAATTTAAAAATCATGATAAGAAGAAACTTATACTTTACAAGATAAAATAAGTTATTCTTTTATCAGCCCATTTCGCCAAATACAGTCAACTGTTGTGAAAAAACTTGCCCCATGCCTATGTACGCAATTTTGGTCGATATTTTTCATACTAAACTTGATTCGATTTCTTAGTTGGCGGAGATTTTCAGCTTGCCAATTATCTTCATTCACCAATCTTTAAATTTCAGTCCAAAAATCATCGACCTGACGCAAGACGTTGTATATGAATGAGATGATGATGTAATGGATTAGGGAAGGTCTGAGCTCTAGGTTTATGTGGAAGGGGTATTTGGAAGGTTGGGATCGAGATTGATGGTCTGGGGATTACTTGTTTAGGAAAGGGCGAGGTTTGGGGATAGTTTGGTTAGGAATGGGCAAAGTTTAGTTGTTAAAGGGTTAAGATTACGTTTGGCGTCCTTACTATTCTGTCATATAATAAAACTCAACAGTTGTTCTATTACTGTGTAATGGTTATCACTCTTTTATTCATTAAATTTTAAAATACAAATAATGCCCTCTAACTCTACTTGTAGTTTTCAATACTCTTTTTATCAATAACTCCTCTTTAGCTCTTCTAGCTTTAAACAAATATCTTTCTTCTTTCTTTTCTTTATTAAAAATGGTGAAACTTCTCTTCAATCAGTTTTTCTTCTGCCTTCTATTTATTTCTATACTTCTTCTGTTTTAACAACAATTTCAAATTCTTTAAACGTCTTTTTTTTTAAAAAAATCTTTCATAAAAATCTTTCTTTAAAACTCTGACTTCTTCTCTTCATTTATATAAGATTACCTTTTCCTCCTTCTTTTTCGCTTATTGAATAAGATGTCCTTCTCACTCTTATTCAATAAGATGTCCTTCTCACTCTTATTCATTCCGAAGACCTTTTGCTCATTCTTTTCATGAGAAGTCCTTCTCTCTCTCTCTCGTTTTGTTTATTAAGAAGTCCTTTGTAACTCTATTTTTTAGCTTTTATTGTTCTTCATTATTATTTGTTTCGTTGCTACATCTATTTATCATTAATTTACTTGACAGGTAAATAAGTGTACGACTTTTCTTAATCGCTAATTTTTAATTTTTTTTTCATTAATTTTTATCGCGCTATCATTTATTTTTATGACAGGGTAAATAAGTCTTTGTATATACATTTTTTCGCTGCTTTTAACTTTTCTGCCTCCTTACAGTATTCAATAATTTCGCTTTTTAGGTAATCTTGCACTGTTTGAATAGTGTGCGCAAGTTAGATCCAGGCCAGTTCACAATTTCGTCGTTTTTTGTGAACCTCGTTAATGAACTTCTTTAACTTAACCAGATATTTGGAAATGTACATCCCCTTGTCGACTGCTTGGCCCGAAGGAGCAATGTAATACTTTGAGAGTCCTAAGACAAGGCTATCCAAACTACTAACTGTAGCTCATACTTGCTTTTTCTTTTGAGCTTGACCTCATTAGGCGTTGCGTCGGTATCAGAAGTATTATATCCTGCGTTGGCAGAAAAATCGGTGTTGCTTAAAGGAAAATATGACTCGTTGTTAATGATCACAACTTTTTTCCAAAAAAGTGCAACCAACCTTTGGCGCTCAGGATGCACAGCCGCTTTTTGAGCCAATGTTCTTTTTAGCGCTTTAGTTTTTTTACTATAATGAATGCTCATCTTTTTGTTGATAACTTTTGATATATACTGCTGCTAAACACTGAATCTCTTGGCTAGACTACGCTGTAAAACACCATTCATCTTACCAATCAATTTTTCACGCGTTTTATCAGTTTCTAAGGCATTTTTCCGATCACTTTCAGCCTTCCATTCCGGTCCTATATTGTTCTCCTTTCGTTGCAGTATATTGCATTTGATCTATTTTTGGATGTTTTCCATACAAAAATGATTAACAATAAACGTTTTGTCCTTTTTTGGATGCAAATCCAAAAAAGCAAAAGTTTGTTTTCGGAATGCCTCTTTATTATTCAAGCTTTTAGACATGTTTGTTTAAGTTTTGAAAAAATTAAAACTTTGGGATATTGTAGAGGATCAAATTTGCAACATAATAGCTAGGATTATAAAATTATAAAACATTGTTAGACATATTGAAGCTACAAAGTTCGTCCGTATTTTTAGTTGTCACATGTTATTACCAAATGTGGACCTGCTAAGGTTTAGATTCTGTGATTAAAGAACTTTTTAAAAAATTCCTTAGGGTTAGCTGTAAGATTCTTACGGATTTCACCAAATGAATAAAGTGTAGAGTTTACAAAATTGATCAAGTCTGACCGGCATCTTGTTGCAATGATTTTTTTTCCTTGTTCCATTTTTGAAACTTTTATCCTGTATTTTAATTCAATTCCTTTACTTATTTAAATATTTTTAGATACTTAAAATAAATGTTTTGAAAACAGAAAAAATTCAAAATTTTTTTTCATTCTTTGTAAACACAACTTTCTTTATTGATTGACAGCGCTACTTATTTTAGATTTAGGTTTGAATGATTTATTTTTTTTAAATTTTAAATTATAACAAACTATTTGTACCACATAACAATAATAGGCACCAAAAATTAATCCCGTTTCAATAAAATCAGAAAATTTGCAATATCTCTATAGAAAAATTCTTTAAAAATCATTTGCAATAAAAATGCCGACAAGTCTTCAGCAAAAAACTTAACCTGATTGTCTGGAATTGAAATTTATGGAAGAAGTCTTGCTAGTTCAAAAGTCTTGCTAGTTCAAAGGTCACGCAAGTTCAAAATGCTTTTCAAGATGAGTGGTTTAAAATAGCCATCTCGATAAACAATTGGGGGTGGGAGTGGGGGTGGGGGTGGAGGTGTGAATTATGTAAGAGTGGTATAATAACAAACATATTACGGGTGATTAAAACGTCAGTGATTTTGCTATCTTTCGTTTTCTTAGTTAAATTATTTTTTAATTTTGCAGCTAGATACACAAAAAGATCTGTACCAAAAAACTCTTTTATCGTCCTTTATTTACTGGTGCATGTTAATAGGTGCGCAATAATTTTTACAAACAATAAGTAATTTTAGATTCTGCACTTCGTTGTCAAACGTTTCCCTCGCATATTTTTTTTTCCAGCAGTTTAATTAATTCAGTAGAAGATTCTTTAAATGCTCTTTATTCAATAATCACAAATAATTACTTATTTCACTTTATAACATTACAAAAACAACCTAAAATAAAATTCTTTAATTATTAGAAACAGTTTACAAAGATTGACTTGGTCCAACTTCAACCGAAACGTCAAACACGTTGGCGTGGTCAATCGTACCTTTAATGACACCAGACGTCTTATTTAGACAACTGCGAGCGTCCATAAACCAAAAGTAGTGACCTTGAACTCTATCTGGAAAGTTAGCACCAAGCATTCCCTCAACGATTATTGGAACCTCAAAGAATACCTTTTCCTTTTTCATAATACCAACCATGCTGACAACAACCTTCGAATGCGGAGGAACTACAACTTGAACAGATGACGTTGAAGTCTTTTCCACACTGCTGGTTCCTGATTTTCCTGTTGATACCGTTACTGAAAATTCTCCTCCCATTTTGAAAACTCCTTCAACTCCGAACTCACTTGACATTTTTACTCCTGTTTCTGTGCTTGTTGACCAGCTTGTAGAATCGCTCCATTTGCCTTCAACACTTACAGTTAAAGTAATTGGCGAGTCCCCTCGGTTTACTGCAGTATTGTTTCCAAGAACGGCATCCTTGGGAGGAGATAAATCTTGCGACGTAATTTGTGTATCACCAGTCCTTTTGTAGCAAGGATGACCATACTGTTCAGTGATTGCTGGGCTAACTCCGTTAAAATAAGTTTGATTGTTTAAAGCAATGCCATCAGGTGTTTTCCCATACACTTTTGCAAAAGCATTTCGAACAGTTTCTGGGCTACTGTCCAGCCAAGTTAGATCACTAAAGGTTAGAAGTTCTTGAACCATTTCGGAAGCTTTTTTCTCCTAACTTTGTGCAGTTTCTTTCTAAATGAAAAGCCTTTTTTTTTTGAAACTCTTATACAACAGTAGTTTTATTGATAAGTTATTAATGGATGCAACAGGATATGCGTCAGAGGAGTTAAATAAAAGAATTATATTGAACAGCCAGAAAAACAGGAGATGCATAATTACAGAGTTAGCATGATAATGCAAACTTTCGTTACCGTATTGTAAACTTAAAAAAAAAAAAAATTTGTAATTCCTCCTTTTAGAGACGCAAATGTTATGTCACTCCACACCAGAGAGAGAGAGAGTTAGGTGACTTTTGAAATACTATAAAGTTTTCTTTTTGTTTTGAGTGCTAATCTTCTTACAAGTGGTTTGCTTACTTTTAGAACATGTAAGTTATAAAATAATTTCGTTCTAAATTTAAAAATGTTTCATTTGAAAAGACCCTATGTAAATTTATGATGTTACTTTTTATTTAACGATCAACCAATTTTATTAAGATTTAAATAAGATGAACAAAAAAAGTTTAACGCAATGAAATAAAGAAAACTTTGTCTTTCCATTGTCGATCTATTTGTCACAAACAATAGAACGAGTTTCTCTAATACCATTAAAGTTTGTGATCTGCGCAGCTAAGTACAAACGTCAGATTCATGAGTAAATTTCCTTTCTTACGCATGTCTTTATCTTTTCTGGATTTTTTTTTTGAGAGTTCTATTAGTAATTTTCCTTTCTTACGTATGTCTTATTCTTTTCTGAATTGTTATTTTGATAATTTTATAAGTAATTTTCCATTCTTACGCATGTCTATATCTTTTCTGGATTGTTTCTCTGATATTTTTATAAGTTATTTTCCTATCTTACGCATGTCTTTATCTTTTCTGGATTATTTTTTTAAGAGTTCTATAAGTAATTTTCCTTTCTTACGCATGTCTTTTGATAGTTTTAGAATATTGAATTAACAAGATTGCGTCATTTTGTTGCCATTTTTTAACGTTCTGAGCAATAATGAAAACGTTAGATAGTTTACAAAACTAAAGTCATTCTTTTTGAAAACGATCCAATCTAATTATAAATATCTAAATATTGGATATCTAAGTACTTCTAATTGTTTTGTGTCAATGCTTCTAGTTTTGTTACTTAAAATTTGTCATCTAAGCATCAAACAAAACTTATAATCTAAACTTTGCATCAAAATAAAAAAAACTTCCGGTCCACCATGTAAAAACCTAAGAAACACCTTCAGTTTGCCATTATAACCATTTAGGGTTTGGACCATCTTTCAACTCTGAGGCCATTTGATAACCATTCAGCAGTGGAGCATCTTTAAAATATGAGGTTTTTGTACCAGTTAATATGTTAAGCTCTGCTGAAAATATATTTAGTTTGTTCGCTACAGAAAAAAATAAAATAGATATACAGTAAATATCTATGCATTTCTCTATATATACATAGATGTATGCTATCAATAAAAAATGCATTTAACTGTATATGAGGAAGCCAGCCGCTAATGGTGGTGGCCTTCAAAACATTGCTGGATTTTCAAAGATTGCAAGAGTATTTTCAAGTTTCTCGTTAACTCGTTAACGTTTCCGAATGGCAAATCAGCTCTTTTATTAAATTTAAAATTTAAAACTTTAAAGTTTATTTTTTTTTACATATCTACCACCTCATTCAGTTTACAAAATTATCAAAGGTCTTGTTTACCACAGCATAGTCGGCACGCCTTTTGTCGATCCCAATCTTTGGATTATCTTTAACTTTTTCAAAAAAAGCCTTTTAAAATACTTCTTTTTCAAAACAACCCTTTTTTCTACTCTTTAATTGCTCTTGCTTTTCTAATCGGCCTGTCATCAGAAAAACAAGAGCAAGTAAATTATCCGCCTTCTTAAATTCAATATGACCTTAAACAAGAGTTTCTTACTATTAAAGTTCAGTGTATCATACTAAAATAACTTTTATTAACTCATTATGTGGATTTTATGGCTGAAAAAACTAGAAAGCAGTTTTAAAACTCAGGTTGAAATTTACTTATTATCCGAACCCCTTCAAGTTTAAGTTGATGCGGCGTTAAGAGATTTTATTTCTTTATCAACTTTATTGTGGAAAATTCAACTAAAGTTTTAGGTGCAACTGAAACAGCAGAGGTACCATTGAAAAAAGGATCGCAATTTTCCAAACCGAATACACTTCAAATGTTTCTAGTTCTAATTCCTCAACTAGGTAGATCTTCTTTTCACAAAAAGTAAATGGACTACTAACAAAAATACAACGCTGTTTGTATGGCTAAAAATATTTTACATAGGTTTTGATAGATTACTCCAAAGTTTATTTTTATCGAACACATCAGCGGTAACTCATTCTTTCAAGTTTTATAACACTTTGAGTTGCCTTTAAACCTTGAATGCCTTTAAAATGTGGAAATAACCTTGAATGCCTTTAAAATGTGGAAATGAAAGAAAAGGAAGATGAAAAATTGTTCTGATGAAAAGTTGTAGGCTTATCTAGAAGTATAAAGTAGAATCTCTGCCATGAAACTCATAATCATAAAACTAAACATTTTATGTCATATTTTTTTCTTTATCTTCAACTCAATTTCTTGTAAAAGAAACTAAATTTTCCAAGATGCTTGCATTTCTCAAAGTGCACTTGTTGTTTTGACGAAGCCATTGTAGAAGAAGTATCAATATTCCAATATATGTTACAATTTTACATGCAGATTTGCATCATCATTGATACTTTCAATGTAAGTTGATGATGGCATATTTTTTATAATAACAAGATAACAAATAAAACCCACAGCCTATTTTCTGAAAATATTTTGGGTTCTGTCGACTCATTCACTGAACAAATCTAATCATGTTTTTTGATAACCTCTGTTTCATGTAATAATGAATGAGAAAAAGTCTTTTTGTAGGAAGCTTTCTCGACGGTGTAAGTGAAGTAAGTAAGGAAGGCTTTTAAAAACATTTATTTGCATTAAATTTACCCAAATTTTATGTATAATATTTAAAAAAAGACGTTTTGTATGATAATAATGCTTATCTTTTTTTCTTAACTACTTTAGTTATAAAATTATAACAATAACATAAAATTATAATATTACCTAAAATTATAACATTAACATAAAATTAAAAAAAAACTCTAACGTTACTTTTAGAAAATAATAAAAACGATTTACTGACAACTTATCGATATTGTAAGCAATATACCCTTATTATAGCACTATGAGGTAGATGAAAGTTAATTAACAACCAGACTGAAATGCAAAATGCATACTTTTTTTTTTAAAAAAGTTAATTTTCTTGTTAATTCTTGTTAATTGTAGCTTATTCTAGTTTAACTCTTCAGAACATGTTTAAATATCTTTACAACTTCCAGATTTGGGAAACGGCCTCTGAATCTTGATTTTTGAGTTTTTTATGCTGCAGATTGGCCACCTTTTGCCATCGCCAACTTTCATGAGGACACTAGAATTACTACGATAGTAAGAGCTCTTGATGATGTAGCAAAAGGCCTTAGTAGTAAAGGGAGAGCAGGCACTTCAAATTGAAATTAATTGTAGTAGGGAAGTATCTTACCGACTCTGGGTGGTTGGATTTCAACTTGGTCATTATCAGAAACTAAATTTGAACAAAGATTTTCAACCCTATTGAATTTTTGTTAGATGTAAAACAGTTCATCCACATTTTCTTGTATCAAAAGGAAAGATTTTGTATCTGACAATATTCCCCAAAGTTTATTGTCATATAAATAAATGATAAAGTGAAAAAAAGAAAAGTTAAAAACAACTGAGAAAAGACGTAAACACAAAGACCCGTCATGTAAACAATAACGATAACGATAACCGGGAAAAGAGATTAGTCAAAAACAACGACCGGGAAAAGACACGGATAATTATTCATCTTGCCATATAAAAAAAATGGCGAATAAATATTACAACCGAAAACAACCAAAAACTGAAAAAATCTCAAAAAAAGAAAAAAAAGGTTTAACGTACAGAAGGAGAGAAGACGGCGGAGAAGACGGAGTTTAACAGAGAGGTAAAATAGAGAAGAGCTTAAAAAGAATTAAAAATATAAATTTTAATAGCGCTTTTACCATAACACACTTATAGAATGTTTATTGAGATATACTGTATAATAGGAAATACTGAGGACGCTAAGCACAACCTTAACAAATTAGCGATTAAAACTTGCCAAGTCTAAACCAAATAAACCCCAGACCTTGCCCCATCATAACCAAACAATCTCCAGACCCTCAAACTCAATCTCAACCTCCACATACACTCCTTTCATATAACCCTCGTATCCATACCTCCTTAACCTTACCACCCCTCATACTACTAACACACTCTATCAAATGAATTCGCGCACTTCACTAAAGAAAATTAAGAAAGAGACGTCAATATTCTTAGAGTCTTCTGTCAAAGAAAAAGAAATAAATCGTAAAAGACTACTAGATTGTGACACGAAAACGGGTGACAGTTAATAGAGTCATAAATTTTGCCTAGTAGAGCTTCTTTAGTACGATTTTTACGGGCTTTATTAGTACAGAATTTACGTCAAGCTATAAAACCTCCCTCCCCCCCCCCCCCCCCTTTTCTTATAAAATCAAAGAAATCCGAAAAATAAGTTGCATAACAAAACGTATTACGTATAGAGTAAAACCCAAATAAAAGTCAAATAAACTGTTTTGCAAACATTTGCACGAACTTATTATTCAGTAACAAGATTAATATTCAGCAACTATTGTTGTCGGCTTGAAAACACACCCTCTAATCTTATCATGTCTTCTTCGATCCAAACCTAAAAAACAGCATTCGAATTGGATTCGGAAAAAATTTTCCTATTTATTTGAGTTTCTTTTTAAAATGTCCTAAAAGAAAAAAGAAAGNAACGGCAAACAAAACAGACCATAATTTTATGACTGTAAAAAGAATGTTTAAAAAAAATCAATATCAAATGCTGTAAAACTGTATTTCCTGAAATCAGCTTCTCATATTTTGAACTTACATGCTTAAAATGAGTTTAAACTTTCTAGCAACTTTGTTTAAAATAACTTATTGCGCCTAATATGAAGTCAAAATTTTTTTGGCAGTAAACAAGAAATAAAGGGTAGTAACAAAAACTTCCTTTTCTCGCCAGTTTTTGCTTGCTTGAAAAAGGAACATTTTTGCAAAACGCTCTTGTGCCTAGCTAGAAGTGCTCTTGTTTCGAGTAGAAGTGCTTTAGAGATAAACTGTGACTGTTTTTTTTTTTACGCATTTGCATTAAAAACAAACATTTGTATCAAGATTAGACTGAAAGGAATGGCACTAGATCTCACGCAAGATAAAAGGAAAACACAAATCGCAGTATTTTCTCGCCCAAATAATAATTTACAACTGATGTTTACCTATAAATCACATGCCATCTTCTAATTGAATGTTCCACTTAGAAAACATCCCTGTCTCGCTCTCTAAAAAAGATAAACAAACTGTAAAACAAAGAAAAGTCTGTGATACTCTAACTTTTTAGTCAGAGATATTTTTCCTCCTTCTGTAAAATTTCGGCTAAAGTTTGAAAGAGATGATATTTCATTCCGAACAATTGTTTCAACGATAACAAAAAAAACTTCGTATTTTCCCCGCAATTTTAATATTATAATGCAGACTTTTCTCGTCCGGCTTAATAATTATCCAAAATCAGAAACAGAAGACTGAAGTAAACTGCACTATTGAAATGACCCAAAGCAAGTCCACTGCGCAGTTAGTTTCAAGTAACACAATCGGCATTTATTCAGCGCAAAGTTTCAGATGTGTAAAGCGAACTGCTGAAGGTTTTACTATTCCTTTCACTACTAGTTATATAAGATGTAGATTATTTTTGCCTTAAGAAGTACCGATTTACCCCAAAACCAAATTAGACCTTAGGAATCTAATGTGCAGTCCTTATAAGATGTTAAAAAAAGAAAACACAGAAGTATATTCGTCATCAGGTTTAACATATAGTTAAATGAAAAACTGGCCTAGAAGTTTATTTTTTTGAAAAAACTTTGTCTGTATGCGTTCAAGTTAAAAAGTTAAGTTTTGAAGTGTTTATTTAGAAAACATAATCTTATAGACCGTGATCAGAATTCCAGTTAAGTTTACCTTTTCGCGCAAACGCTGCAATTGCAAAACTCACATTCATCTGATAGTATTTTTAGCTTTTATTGTTTGAACTCGGTTGACGCATATCCGGCTGCATCTGTTAACAGTTTGTCAATCAAATCACTTTTACACTTGAGCAATAAAAAAGTATAAAAGGCATGTTGCTATTAAAAAAACACTTTGCATAAAGTTTGAAAAACGAACTTCTCAGCGATGGGTAAAGAACTTCTAACCTTTAGTGATCTAAGATGGCTGGACAGTAGTCCAGACACTGTTCGAAGTGCTTTTACAAGAGAGTATGGGACAACACCTGATGGCATTGCTCTAAACAGTGAAGGTTACTTTGGTTACCACAGTCCGCCAATCACTGAACAGTATGGTCGTCCATGCTACAAACAGACTGGCGAAACAAAAATTACGTTGCAAGAATTAGGTCCTTCTACGGATGCTGTTCTCGGAAACTCCACTGCCGTAAACAGAGGTGACTCGTCAATCGATTTGACCGTAAGCGTTGAAGGCAAATGGAGCGATTCTACAAGCTGGTCAACAAGCACAGAAACAGGAGTAAAAATGTCAAGTGAGTTTGAAGTTGAAGGAGTTTTCAAAATGGGAGGAGAATTTTCAGTAACGGCTAAAGCAGAAAGTTCGGGATCCAGCAGTGTGGAAAAGACTTCAAAATCAGAAGTTAAAGTGACAGTTCCTCCGCACTCGAAGGTCGTTGTTAGCATGGTTGGTATTATGAAAAAGGAAAAGGTATTCTTTGAAGTTCCAGTCACCGTTGATGGAAGTTTCGGTGCTAACTTCCCTTCAACAGTTCAAGGTCACTACTTTTGGTTTATGGACGCTCGCAGTTGTCTAAATAAAACGTCTGGTGTCATCAAAGGTACGATTGACCACGCCAACGTGTTTGACGTTTCGGTTGATATCGGACCAAGTGAGCCTTTGTAAACCGTATTTTGTAATTTTAGAAAATGCTTTAAAGCTGATTTTGTAACTTTATTAAGAGAAAACAGATAATAACAAACGCATAAAGAAAGGTTTAGTCTTGTTTTCAATAAGAAGAGAAACAAAATGTTTAAGAGTTTTTAAAGCTTTGTAGAAAATCCTTATATGGTCCCTGAACATACAAGTTATGAAGATAGACAATTTTCTTTTTTCTTTTTTCTTTGTTATTTCCCATGATAGTCTGAAAATATTGAAGGCGACTCGTACTAACTGTTTTTTTATTTCAGTTTTAATCAAGCTCAGGTCAACAGTGAAATGCAAAATTTTATGATCACCTTTTATTCAGAGAAGCCACATTTTATTTGATATCAACTTTTAAAATTATTTTCGCCTGCAAAAGTAGGGTTTTGACGCTTTTGTTTAATTCAAATACAACAACCCCATAACAGGTTGAACTCTTTGGTTGATCAGATATGAAAAAAAGCGCATTGCAAATAAAAAAAACTATTTCAATACGTTGTAAGTTATTTGTGATCGGGATTTTTGTTTTTAAGCAATTAAATAGGGTTTCTTTTTCTTAAAAGCTGCTATAATTACTTAGCGACTGGAATAGCAAGTTGATTTACTTAATAATCGCGTATTGTTTGAGCATGAACAACAAAACCTAAAACGGCGTTTCGCGAATTAACAGACTTTGTTAACGTAATTCC
>QPEY01000124.1:282031-299581 GCA_014706445.1 Hydra viridissima
TTTTAAAATGTCCTAAAAGAAAAAAGAAAGTACCAGTTAAACATGTACTTTTATAAAAAAAACAAAACGGTTCGAGTGACGTTCTGTAATTAACCAAATGTTCCACTCGTGACCTACCGATTTTTGTATTTCATATATAAAAGAATGTTAAATTTTATTTTGCGTAGGAAGAATCGATAAAAATGAAAATAGCTTTTCATTGACCAACAGATACATAACAAAGACAATGATTTTTTCTTATTTCATTCCTCTCGCTCTTTGCTTTTTCAATTATAATTAACAGCTTTTCTCGGTTTTTATGATCATTCCTTGTTTTTACATCCATCCTCACATCATCTTTTAAAATCAAGTCAAGTTAATTGCAGTCGGTATCAATTTAAAAACGCGCGAAGCAGGTAATTTTACTACACAGAGAAACCGTTGATAAATTGGACATAAACTTTACTTAGCCGAAACGGCAAACATTTAAAAAAAAAAAAAGATTTAAAAAAAAAAAAATTAATATCATATGCTGTAAAATTGTATTTCCAGAATTCAGCTTCGCATATTTTGAACTTACTTGCTTAAAATGAGTTTCAACTTTCTAGCAACTTTGTTTAAGATAACTTATTACGCCTAAAATGAAGCCCAAATTTTTCTTGCAGTATTTAAAAAATACAGGGAAGTAAGAAAAACCTCCTTTTCTCGCCAGTTTTTGCTTGCTTGAAAAAGGAACATTTTTGCAAAGTGCACTTGTTTCGAGTAGAAGTGCTCTAGAGATAAACTGTGACTGTTTTTTATTTACGCGTTTGCATTAAAAACAAACATTTGTATCAAGATTAGACTGAAAGGAATGGCACTAGATCTCACGCAAGATAAAAGGAAAATAATTATTTACAATTGATGTTTACCTATGGATCACATTTAATCTTCTAGTAAAATGTTCCACTTAGAAAACATCCCTGTTTCGCTCTCTAAAAAAGATAAAAAAGCTGTAAAACAACGAAGAGTCTCTGATACTCTAACTTTTTAGTCAGAGATATTTTTCCTCCTTCTGTAAAAACTCGACTAAAGTTTGAAAGAGATGATATTTCATTCCGAACAATTCTTTCAACGATAACATAAAAAACTTCTCATTTTCCCTGCAATTTTAATATTATAACGCAGACTTTTCTCCTTTGGCTTAATAATAATTCACAATCAGAAACAGTAGACTGAAGCAAACTGGAATATTGAAATTTATGTATATTTCAGGGGAACAACAGCAGCAAAAACATAAATATATATAGCAACAATTTAACATGTGTACATTGAATACAATACAAATAAGTCTTTTTAATGGTTAATTTTAAGCTTCTTTAGACAATAGGCACGTAAAAAACATAAAGCATTGAGTGTTTCATCATTTAACCCTGACCTTAGTTTAGTGACAAATAGACCTCTTGCAGAAAATGACCTTTCAGCCTCCACACTTATTACTTGGATTGACTTCAAAGCCGTGTACAACAATCAAATCTGTTTGTTCTTTTTTTTATTAGCTCAAATACTGCCATTTCTTTGAGCATTAGTTTGGAAGTTGATTCTATTTTTTGTTTCTTTGGTGAAACTCCTTTGACTGTCTCTCTAATGGAGAACTCGAGCTCTTCTGACAAGGAAGTAAATTGCTGTACTTGTTCCTGACTACTTTCATTATCTGACAAGTTTTCCTCATCTATAAACTCACTTCTCTTTTGCTCAAACAAACGATAAAACAAACTTGATGCAGTAGTAGCAATTGCATTTCTCTTTGGGATGGAATTTTCGAAAATGTCATGAGTTGCATAAATTAATGACATCAGGATTATTCAGATATTTAACTAAATTTACTAATATAGCATTCCTCCTCTCAGTGACTCTTTTAGTAAATGAGTCAACTAGTTCTTAACTAAAGGTGTTTTTCTGGCTTTTTAGATGCTTAAAAATGAACTTCAGAATGCCATCAGATGAGAGGTAGTTCGAATCTCTTCTGCAAAGTGCTTCAGCACCAACCTTGATTGGTTTTAAAGCATCTACTAGATTTTGTAAGGTGATAAATTCAGACTCAGAATTCATAATATCGCTTGATAACTCAATCAGTGACATTTAAATACATTTCTTAAGGGTAACAAATCTTGAAATCATATCTAGTAAGTTGTTCCAACGTGTCTTAGAGTCTAAGATTAGCTGCAGCTCCTTTCCAAACTCAGACTGGACATGCTTTTGCAGAATCATGTCATTTTTAACTGGAGACTTTTGAAACAATCTGACACATTTTCTGACCTTGTTGATGAGTTCTGTGACATCCTCCCTGATCATCGGAAGAGCCGATGCACCTGCTTCTGATGAAAATTTTAAACCTCCTTCCTCATCGCTGTCATCATCTTCTTGGTCCTCTTCTAGAATAGTGACTTGCTCAGGTGTCCCATTGTTTTCTTTCCTAGATTGTCTATATAGAACATCACAGACAGCCAAGTAAATTCCATGTGCGAGGCAGAGCTGATGGTCTGGTAAAATTGAGCTACCAAATTTTTTCATTACAGAAGCTCCGTCTGTGGTTACTGCAACAATATCACAGGAAAAACTTAGCCCAAATTCTTTCAGTTTCTCGTCAAAAATTACACAAAATTTCTCTGCTGGCATAGACTCATGTACCCTGATCATTCCAAGGTTCCAATAATCACCTTCCATATGAACATTTATGTTCATATATCTTCTGTTTCTGGATGAAGTATACTCCTCAAGGGTTAAGCTAAATTTGTGACTAACAAGCTTCTTTTCAACAAATTGCTGCTGATACGTTTTCTTGATATCTTCATAATGTTTTATCAGCGGAACCCTAATCGATTTAGCATCCTTGGGCAATTTGTATCCTTGTGTCTCTAGAGCTGTTCTCAAGCGTTGACTAGTTGAGAAAACACGAAAGGGCAGCCCATCACATGAAGTAAGCTCAGCCAAAACAACATCAACAAATTCCTTTGTCTTAAAAAACGAATCAATAGCTTTGAAGACTTCGAATTTCCTCTCAGGAGTAACAACTGCATCAAATGTGATGCAGTTGTGCTTTGGTGGTTCCTCATGGAGCTTGTGGTTCCTCCTTTGCACTTAATTTCTTGGTCGCAGAGCTTGCACTTGGCAAATTCAAGTTCTTTTGAGTGCAAAAAGTGCTTCCAAACTGGTGTGTTATCCTTGTGGGCTTCAGAAAACGACATTTTCGTTTTTGTGAAAATTTGTTTCACTTTTTTACTTCACAAATTGCAGTAACTTACTGTTAAAGTTCAAGTGGAAGAAAATTGAAAGTTTTCATTTATTTTCTTGAGCAACTTCACATACAGAAAAGTGATTTAGAATTGCCAAATAACCAAGTAAATATTGTACAAAAGATATACAGTATAATCTCACTAATTCGAATCTCTTTAGTTCGAAAATCTCCATAATTCGATTAAATGTAAAGTCACCGTGAAATGCGCAAAAGAACTTTCTATAATTCGAAAATCTCTCTAATTTGAATTTTTATTTTTCCCCATAAAGTTCAAATTCGAGAGGTTGTACTGTATATACAAAAACCGGTTTTGAAAATGACATTTTCGGTTTTCGATTTCCAAAAATTTTACGGTCTCCGGAAACCGGAAACCAGTTTTCCTTTCCCTAATATCCATCATCAGGTTTAACATAGTTAAATGAAAAACTGGCCTAAAAGTTTATTTTTTCGGTAAAACTATGTCCGTATGCGTTCAAATTAAAAGTTAAGTTTTCAAGTGTTTATTAAGAAAACATAAAATCTTCTAGACCGTGATCAGAATTCCAGTTAAGTTTACCTTTTCGCGCAAACGCTGCAATTGCAAAACTCACATTCTTCTGGTGGTATTTAAACTTTTACTGTTTGAACTCGGTTGACGCATATCTGGCTGTATCTTTTAACAGTTTATCAATCAAATTGCTCTTATATTTCAGCATAAAAAAGTATAGAAGGCACGTCGCTATTGAAAA
The DNA here is from genome assembly GCA_014706445.1 of Hydra viridissima. Lineage (NCBI taxonomy): Eukaryota > Metazoa > Cnidaria > Hydrozoa > Anthoathecata > Hydridae > Hydra > Hydra viridissima. The sequence continues at coordinate 286,016 of QPEY01000124.1, forward strand.
AACACGTTGCACAAAGTTTGAAGAACAAACTTCTCAACGATGGGTAAAGAACTTTTAACCTTTAGTGATCTAACATGGCTGGACAGTAGTCCAGACACTGTTCGAACTGCTTTTACGAGACAGTATGGGACAACACCTAATGGCATTGCTCAAAACAGTGAAGGTTACTTTGGTTACCACAGTCCGCCAATCACTGAACAGTATGGTCGTCCATGCTACAAACAAACTGGCGAAACAAAAATTACGTCGCAAAACTTAGCTCCTCCTACGGATGCTGTTCTCGGAAACTCTACTGCCGTAAACAGAGGTGACTCATCAATCGATTTGACCGTAAGCGTTGAAGACAAATGGAACGATTCTACAAGCTGGGCAACAAGCACAGAAACAGGAGTAAAAATGTCAAGTGAGTTTGAAGTTGAAGGAGTTTTCAAAATGGGAGGAGAATTTTCAGTAACGGCTAAAGCAGAAGGTTCAGGATCCAGCAGTGTGGAAAAGACTTCAAAATCAGAAGTTAAAGTGACAGTTCCTCCGCACTCGAAGGTTGTTGTTAGCATGGTTGGTATTATGAAAAAGGAAAAGGTATTCTTCGAGGTTCCAGTAACCGTTGATGGAAGTTTCGGTGCTAACTTCCCTTCAACAGTTTAAGTTCACTACTTTTGGTTTATGGACGCTCGCAGTTGTCTAAATAAGACGTCTGGTGTCATTAAAGGTATGATTGACCACGCCAATGTGTTTGACGATTTGGTTGAAGTCGGACCTTTGTAAACCGTATTTTGTAATTTTAGAAAATGCTTTAAAGCTGATTTTCTAACCTTGTTAGGAGAAAAGAGAAAATAACAAATGCATAAAGAAAGGTTTAATGTTGTTTTCAGTAAGAAGAGAAGCAGAATGTTTAAGAGTTTTTAAAACTGTGAAGAAAATCCTTTTAGAGTCCGTGAAATAAACCAATTATGAAAATAGACAGTTTTATTTTTTCATTTTTCATTGTTATTTCCCATTAAATTTCTGAAAAAGTTAAATGCGATTTGTACTAACTGTTTTTTTTTCAGTTTTAATCAAGCTCAGGTCAACAGTCAAATGCTAACTTTTACTATCACCGTTTTTTCAGAGAAGCCGCATTTTATTTAATATGAACTTTTAAAATAAATTTCGCGTGCAAAAGTAAGGTTCTGACGCTTTTGTTTAATTCAAATACAACAACCCATAACAGTTTGAACTCATTGGTTGATCAGATATGATAAAAAGCTCTTTGCAAATAAAAAAAGTCTTTCAAAACGTTTTAAATTTTTTGTGATCGGCATTTTTGTTTTTAATTAAATAGGGTTTCTGTTTCTTAAAAGCTGCTATAACTAGTTAGCTACTGGAATAGCAAGTTGATTTACTAAATAATCGCCTATTGTTTGAGCATGAACATTGAAACCTAAACTGGCGTTTTACGAATTAACTGACTTTGTTAACAAAATTCCTCCCCCACCTCCCACTTCCCACCCCACCTCCTTGCGCAATATAAGTTATTGGCAGCGCTGAGTCCAAAAATGTTAGTAAATGAGTTGTATAAGCCGCTTTTTTTTCACATTTGAACGCACGAAACGTAATTTGTAAGCACTAGTGAAGCTATTCAAGGTATCGAATTCTCATAAACAAAACAAGATCTGTGATGAACTTCTAAGTGATGTCAGCAAGTTACCGAGAAAACCTAATTAATGTTTTATATCTTGAAAATCTAAATAATGTTTTGTATCTTTAAAATCGCATAGAGTGCTAAAACACGGGATTTCTTTGTTTACTTTCGTTTGTAAATGAATGCTTTTTTACAGAACCTTTGAAGAAAGTTCTCGAAAATGTCTCACCATATCAAAGATGGTTGCGCTAATCTCTAGTAAGCGTTTGTTTTGTTATAATTTGATCCGACCTGAGTTCTCTTTCAGGAACAAACAATTTACGTCCATTCGACACTTTTTCCGTGAAATCCAAATATAAACAAGCTGTTAACAGAATTCTTTTACCAACGGTGTTTTGGTTTTAATCAACTTTGAATAACTGCAATTAACTATTAACTAACGCCATTTAATCCTTATTCAAGTAACGTCGAATGATAATTACTAAAGTATATTCCGTAAAAGCAATTAATTGAAATTCTTGTTGAAATGCTACTTTAATAATGAATTTTATTTAATCATTTATTCAATCACAAAAATTACTCTGTTAATAATTGTAGTGCGTGATGCATAAATTATCCGAAAAGTTTTAAATTTCCTTTTCTAACTTATTAAAAAATCATATGGTTTAATGCTTGTGTATAATAAAAAATTATGAAATATTTGTTTTATTTAAAACAAGTTTATACAAAATGAGCAGAACGGAGAGTATTTTTAAAAACCTATTAAAACTTTTTATTAAAACACCACAAAAAATATTGAAATCGCAAATCTTTTCGAAAGAGAGAAAACAGCTTGAAATACAATCTATGATAACTTAAAATTCGTGAAACAGGTTAGTCTTTTTTAGGTAAAAAACGCACTGATCATCCGACTTCTTGGACCAGAGAAAAGAAAGCCATAAATTCAGTCGTCAGTAAAAAAAATGAATACTCGATACAGACAACGCGAAAAGAATCCAAGATTCACAATTGAACAACTATTAAAAGAAAAAAAATTGAAGAAAACTTGTTAACCAGCTTTTTAATACAAAATCGCTTCTTGTCATTGATTATAAAAATTACATTTGCTATGCTGATGCTACCATTCCTGGAAAATCTAGATACTGCTCAAGCATCAAAGGAACATGTCCAGTAAGTGTTCTTTTAAATGAAAACAAGAAATTTCAAAAAAAGTTATTAACAAATTCATCCGTTTATGAACGTGGTTTGTCCTAGCAATTGTTTTGTATATTAATGTTTGTAACAATCAATACTTCAATCTTTATTAATGAATGTATATTAAAAAGGATGCATATTAATCATGATGATTTAACTATTTATTTTGGCCAATTTTAGCAAGCTCTGCTTACATTGAAGAATCTCCAGATTGGATGAAGAAAGGTGTCAATTGTATTAAAAAAGAATTCAACCCATCAAATGTGCCCCAAGCATGACCAATTGAAAAACTTTGGGGACATTTCGTACCTAAGGTTTACGGGGAAGGTAGGCAAGCTTCAACAGAGCAAGCCTTGATTAATCGCGTCAAGTTAAAACTCAAAGAAACTGGTTTGAATTTAGATCAATAACAGGTGATGGAGTTTTTACATAAAAGAAGTAACGCACAATATAGTAAAGAAAGTACAAAGTCTAAATAATACTTGCTATATTTACACAATTTTGCAACTTCAACTAATGTTTATTAGAATGTTCAGCGAAAACCTTTTAAAGTTTAAACTAATTTATCAAATCTAATTTCCTGATGCGGATGCGCTTCACAGAAAAAATGTTAAAATTGAACCTAAAAAAAAGTGACTGGATTTTGCTGCATTTACAAAAAAAGTTTGGTATAATATAAATATTGTTGTTTTAAAAAGAAAAAGACGAATCGCATTTAGTTTCTTCCTGAACAAGTTTTTTACATGTATATGAATTAAAATGTAAACTTTTTAAAACAATTATGAACGTAAAAAATAAGTAAAGGAAAAAAACACAAAAGGCATAATATATATATAACATATATAAAAAAGCATTATATATATATATATATATATATATATATATATATATATATATATATATATATATATATATATATATATATATATATATATATATATATATATATATATATATATAGCACGCGATATATATTTAATATCTCTATCTCTCTGCACGCGAAATTTATTTTAAAAGTTCTATTTCTCATCGGCAATTAAGCGCTGTAACAAGCTGTTGACATAAGCTTGATTAAAACTGAAGAAAATCAACTTTACCAGCCGTTTTCCACTTTATCAGACTATATTACTGAAAAAAACAATGAAAAAAGATAATACAAGACCGACTATCTTTATAACTTCTTTGTTTCAAGGAGTCTTTTTATATCTCTATACGGATTTTCTGCACAGTTTTAAAATCCTTAAACATTCTGCTTCTCTTCTTACTGAAAACAACATTAAACCTTTCTTTATGCGTTTGTCATTATCTATTTTCTCCTAATAAAATTACAAAATCAGCTGAAAGGCATTTTCTAAAATTACAAAAAAACGGTTTACAAAGGCTCACTTGGTCCGACTTCAACCGAAACGTCAAACACGTTGGCGTGGTCAATCGTACCTTTAATCACACCAGACGTCTTATTTAGACAACTGCGAGCGTCCATAAACCAATAGTAGTGACCTTGAACTGTTGAAGAGAAGTAAGCACCGAAACTTCCATCAACGTTTACTGGAACCTCAAAGAATACCTTTTCCTTTTTCATAATACCAACCATGGTAATAACAACCTTCGAGTGCGGAGGAACTGTTACTTGAACAGATGAAGTTGAAGTCTTTTCCACACTGCTGGATCCAGACTTTCCTACTGATGCCGTTAGTGAAAATTCTCCTCCCATTTTGAAAACTCCTTCAACTTCAAACTCACTTGACATTTTTAATCCTGTCTCCGTGCTTGTTGACCAGCTTGTAGAATCGCTCCATTTTCCTTCAACGCTTACTGTCAAATCGATTGACGAGTCACCTCGATTTCTGGCAATAGAGTTTCCGAGAACAGCATCCGTAGGAGGGGCTAAGTCTTGCAACGTAATTTTTGTTTCGCCAGTTTGTTTGTAGCATGGGCGGTCATACTGTTCAGTGATTGGGGGACTGCTGTAACGAAAGTAACCTTCACTGTTTAGAGCAATGCCACCCGGTGTTTTCCCAAATTGTCTCGCAAAAGCACTTCGAACAGTGTCTGGACTACTGTCCAGCCATGTTAGATCACTAAAGGTTAAAAGTTCTTTACCCATCGCTGAAAAGTTTTTACTTCAAACTTTGTGCAACGTGTTTCTAAATAGAAATGTCATTTATACTTTATTGACACGCTGTAAACAGATGCAGCGGGATATGCGTCAACCGAATTCAAACAATAGAAGTTAAAAATACCACCAAGACGAATGTGTAATTTGCAGTTACAGCGTTTTCGTGAAAAGGTAATCTTAACTGTTAGTTTGATCATGGTCTATAAGTTTATGAGTTTGCAAAACAAACACTCAATTACAACCTTTTTATCACGCATACGGATACAAATTGTCAGAAAAAGAAATTTTTAGGCCAGTTTTTCATTTAACTTTTATTTAAGCCTCATGATTAATATTCTTCAGTGTTTTGCTGTGATAACTTCTTTTAAGGATTGCACATGAAGACTCGTACGGTCTGAAAATTTGGTTTTGGGGTTAATCGGTACACCTAAAGGCAAAAATAACCTACATCTTATATAACTTGCAGTGAACAACCCTGGAGCAGTTCGCACTACACAACTGACATTTTTCGCTAAATTCAGACCTTCGTTTCTGATTATGATTATTACCATGCCAGAAACGACGACTATTCTGCGTTATAATGTTAAAATAGGGTGGAAAGTAAGAAATTTTTATATTATTGTTGAAACAAATGGTTGTTGATAAAACATCATCTCTTTTAAACTTTTGTTGAGTTTTTACAGTAGCAAATAAAAATAACCTAGACTAAAAGTTAGAGTTTCAGAAGCGATACTTTTTGTTATTTGAAGTTTGTTTGCCTTGTTTAGAGAGCGAAACAGGGATGTTTTCTAAGTGGAACATTCAACTAGAAGCTGGCATGTGATCTTTAGGTAAACATCAGCGGTAAATAATTATTTGGGCGAGAAAATACTGTGAATTGTATTTTCCTTTTATCTTGCGTGATATCTAGTGCCATTCTCTTCAGCCTAATCTTGATACAAATGTTTGTTTTCAATGCAAACACGTTAAAAAAAAACTTCTTGCTCTGTACAAGGGAGTTTCCCAAAAGTCAACCTCCTTCATACAGGCAAAAAAATATTAGACAGGGAGATTTTTGTTGCTACTCTGAATTTCTAATTTGTTTCCTGGAAAAGGCGGAACCTAATATTTTGCGTTTAAGATATCTGAGTGCTGATTAAGTTTTCTATAAAGTTGAAACTCATTTTCTGCATCTGTTTTCAAAAAATGCTAAGCTGAATTCGGGAAATGCTGTTTTAAGCATATGATATTATTATTTTTTTAATCTTCTTTTTATATTCTTATAATTAAGGACTGCTTTGTTTGTCGTATCGGTTAACTAATTTCTCAGTCCAATATATCAGCGGTTTCCTGGGGTAACAGAATGACCTGTTTTGATTTATAAATCAATGCAGACCTCAAAAAGTTTGACTAGGTTTTAAACGACTATGCAACGATTGATTTAAGATACAAAAAATGATGAAAAAATAAAAAAGTTCCTAATTACGATAATAATAAAATAAACAGCATGATGAAACGTAAAAAAAATCAGCCTGAAACGCTATTTTTATATCGATTTGTTGTTGCTTCTCAAGATAGACTTTGATATTATTATACTTTGATCTTTAAAAGAATACTTTTAAAGAAACCTAAAAAAAGAAAAAAAAAGGAAAAAATAGAAAACTTATTTGAATTTCGCTCCATTATTTCCGAACCCAAATCTAATATTTAGGTTTGAATCCAACATGGTATGATATATTTTAGAGGGCGTGTATGCATACCGTCAATAATAACGGTTGTTCAATAATAAATACTAATACAAATGTTTGCAAAACACTTTATTTAAGGCTTTATACTTTTATAGAGGTTTTTACTTTGTAAGTAAAGTGTTTTGTCATTTAAGTTATTTTTCGGATTACTTACATGTTTTGAAAAAGGATGGTTTCAAATCTTGACAGAATATCACTTTTGCCCTATCCAATCAGAAATCGCCATTTTCTATCAGACGAGGTTAGATGATCGTTTAGTTAAAAAAAAAATACGAGCCTTAGTGTTCACGCACCTCTGCTTGATTGGATATCTCGTTTTCAGTAAAGAACGTTACTGGTGCAATAAACTCAACTAACATTCCTAAATTAGTTCTCCACAATAACTATTTCGTTATCTCCAACATCAGTGGAGTTTTTGTGGTACATTTATTTTAGTTTCACATTAACTCAGTTGTAAAAAAAAATCTTGAACAAGAAATTGAACATCTAAAGGTTTGTTGCTGCGAACGTAATTTAAACCTATGGTTGATTTGTTTGCATGTAAACTGTGTTCTAGGATTTTAATGGTGTAAATGTAACCATGTTTTTGGAAATAGTTTGGTAGGCCTTATACTATATCTTACGGCTGTTCTCAACGTATCTGTTTAATGTAGAGATATGGCGATTTTTTGCTAAAGCTTGCAAAATTCGATTTGTAAAGCCAAATGTTAAAAAAGAAAAGCTTGGTCTTACAACATGTGTGACGTCAAAGACTTTCTTAAGGATTGATTCAACCTCAAGAACATGATACTGTTTTGTCTGTAGAAGATTTTAGCTGTTTATTAAGCAACTTAAATAGGAGTAGTATTTTCTTTGGGGATCTAATGACCTGGAATAATTCCAATACAAAAATTAAGAGCTTAAAACATATAACTCATTAAAAAGCAAAAGTTAATATTATTACAATCATCAATGTTTTATCTTGAAGAAATACTTTAGTTTCCTTCTTTTCTTTGTTTTAGGAAACCAATTTTAGAGAAGGAAATTGAATTGACATTTTCCATATTGTCAGAAATATTTTATGTAGCCTTTATTTATAAATTTTCCATACGGCCAAATACTAATTGAAATACCATGTGTTGTTTTTACAACTTCGTTATGGAAACCTCTTTTTTTATTGAATTGATTATTGAAATTCGACGTTGTTTTAATTAGCAAATAATCGCTATGCAAACCATGACGCATGATTTTTATGGAGCAACATACAATCTAGTGATTGTGAGTTTTCTTGATTTATGAAACGCCATTATGGAATGAGATCAATAAATGAAAATCAATGAAAATGTTGTCAAATACCACAAACCTTTGAAAAACAATGGCAATAATCCACAAAACTGCATCATCTCAAGTATCAAAAAGAATCATCGATACAATAAAGTTACCATATGCGTTAAGTTGGCTCTCAAACTACAGTCAGCAGCCAATCAAAGATAAAGTGATACATAAAACATGATATCAGATAAATGCGTTTACACACAGTCACTACTATAAAAAATGTTTAAAAACCAACACCACATTTGCAAATGTCAACATGCAGCCAAAAACAATTATTATATCTAAAACTCAATTAAGCCTAATAGTTTTGTGAAGATCCAGGCATTTTGTTTTAACTATAGCATTTATAAAAGAAATACATAATTTGCTGAAAACATATGCAAGTATAATGCTATTGTGAACATGTTTTTGTCTTATAAAAAGGTGGAGGATAAAACTTTTGTTTCTGTGCTTTATAAATAATTCAAGTTTTTATTCAATCTTATAATGTATTTTTTTTTCCCCTCTTGTTAATCTTCTTACTCTTGTTACTCTTCCCCTCTTGTTATATTTACTTAAAAAGTCCAGCAATTAATTGCGGCTAGTTTTAAAAAAAATGATCATGAGTAACAATTAAAATTACTCAGATTATGTAGCTTAACATCGCAAAACACAAGACGACGCATATTAAACGGGTTTAAATCAGTTTACATTAGGTTGGCTTTACTAACAGTGAAATCATTGAGCGCAAACATCGCATATGCGCAAGGTTTTAGAGAACTAGAGTAAACGCGAATCAACGTAGATAAGAGCTATAATTTTTAAATGAGTTAAAATCGAGTTTAAATATTTTTCTCTCACAGACTCAAACAAGCTAATTTTATATACACTTTATTAAAACTAGTAAAAACGAATTTTGCAAAACATTACATCAAAATATTAAAACATTATAAAGCATGTAACCTACCATTCCAATTTCAATACAAAAAAATAATGATTTAGATATTAAAAAGAGAGTTATACAACAAATAAAAAAATAAATAAATAAAACACTGCAAGAAAAAATAAATTTTTGTTTCAACTCCAAAACCAATGAAACTTTTTAGATTAAATAATCAAATCATATTAGATAAGAAATTAATGCTATAGCATTGTTCTTAACAACCTCGGTACTTCTAAAAGGATTTTATTCCACATTTAGAATTTGAACAAAACTCTGAAACAGGATAACATTTTAGAAAAGTTGAATTTCAAAAAAAGTAGACTCATGGAAGACATGGGAGCTTTAAATATTCAAAACCCTATTGATGAAAACAATAAATTTTAAAATGTGAAACGGAAAAGAGTCCGTCTATTTGTAAGAAGTCTTTTCCGTTACATAACTGTTTGTTTTCATCAAAAGGGTTTTGATTACTTTTATTTGCTGGGAGTCTTCTTTTGCAATTATTGTACTTTGGTATTTATTGTAAAAAGTTATTTCCAAGTTTAAAAATAAAGGAGACGGCTACAGAATGTCACCAAATAAGAGAGAAATGATTTTAAAAAAATTCATAAACCTCCAACATTCTTGAACTGTTTCCCTAACTTAAGTCCCTTCATTTCTCCATTCCTATCCCCATACTCTATCACATGAAAAAAAAAGTGAGGGATAAAAAGTTCAAGTATTCGGAGTATCCCAGGCCCGTTGCTTGTCAGCCTTATTTCTACCATACAGAAATAAGGTTGTCAAGCAATGAAAAAGCATCGGAATCAACTTCTAAGCAGCTTAGTGCTGCTTTTTTACTCTCCCCTGGGGCCCTAACCTTAACCCTTAACCCTTACCCTAACCCTAACTTTTGTAAAGAATTTACTATCGCAGTGTTGCTGAAATTTTTTGGATCACTTTTTATTTTTAGGTTGTGTGAAACGCTATTAATCGCGCTGCCCAGGACAAACCATTTCATTCGCCCTTCCTTGTTGGTTGCCCTGTTTCTAGCAGTAATGCTGAAAACAAGCAGCTTTTTTTATGATACTAAATGTTTTACAATAAAAAATACTCGTCTAGCTTTAAAGTTCCTCGTTTGTAAAAAATAATAATTTAAATACAAAAAATGAAAGAAAAATATTTCTACATAAACTTCTATTTAAAGTAGAAACTGAAATATCAATACAATTCATTCGTAACTCCAAATAATAAACGTTAACTTTATTGCAGCCATCATTTATCTCATTGTCGTATTGTGGATTGACTAATGAAAGAGTTCTTGTCATTTTATCGGTACTTTTTTGAGATAAGTTTATATTTTCAGTAACCTCATAAAGGTGTTCATCAATTACATTTTCATAAATTCCTTCTTTTGCTAATTTTGTATTAATAAAACCTTGATAGGAGTTGTTAGAGTTTACAATTCTAATTTACTGATAATTTTTTAAGAACTTGGTTCATTTCTTGCTCTCTCTTCTTTTTCTATTTATAAATTCATATCGAGTAAATGGTAAGCATTGATGAAAGAAAATAAACAAAATGGTTTGAAAAAATAACAACAACAACAACAAAAAACATAAACTAAACAGCTAAAATGTATTATAAGTGAAACATACTCTTTCTTACGGTTTGTTCTTTGAAAGCTTAAATATTTTTCCTAGAAAACATGTTTAGTCAAATGAGTCTTGAAAGAAATCAAAACTCGCGAAACTGAAAACAGATGTAAACAAATAACGAATTGAAAAAGTGTTCAATGCAGTTTTTATTTTAAGACTTGAGAATTGGGTAAAACGCTTTCTATAAGGAGCTTGAATGGTGTGAAATGGTTTCATGCCAGCGGTAATAATTTACAAGCATTTCATTTACGCAGCTTTATACTTTCGTTTTTTTCTTCTACTTCATATTTAAAGCTTAATGAGCTTCATTTAAGATATTTTATTTTTATTAAAATGTTTAGTTTTTATGTTCCTTAGCATCAAAAAACATATTTTTGTAATACTATTCGTTTAAATAAAGACTGGACGTTTGGAATTATCCTTCAAAATTATTTTAAACAATTCTTATTAAGTTCTGGATAGTTTTTAGAAAGTTTTTTTGTTTTCTTTCTTTCCACTAAATATTTATCATCCCTTCAACTAAGATAAGTTTTTGCTCTTTAAACTTGATTCTCTTACAGACTTTTTGCGTAAAGAGCAGTATCCTCAGCAAAACTGCAAATGCAGTTAGTCAATATCTCTAGCTCGACCAAAAGACAGTTCAGAGGCAATTGCTAGGATACTTACAAGCTCATCAGATGTCCTACCTTCAACGAGATCTTTCAAATTTTTTAATTGTTTTTCAAAATTCACATTAGGCCCTTCTTTAGTGTCACTACTATTAAAGTTAATTGCTTCTTCAACAAATTTTATCACTGTTTTAAAATATCTTTCTTTCCGCCATATTTCAAAAATGTCTCGTTTTCTCACAAGACACGCCATCGAACCTACGAAAATTAAAAAAATATAGAAAGAGCACGTTTGAGCACACAAGAGTAACTTTTTCTGAGAGATAAATAAATAAAGTAACAATAAAAAAACAGTTTAGCAACAATCCCAAACAATCCCAAAAGTTCTACTCTATTAAAATCTTTAGAAATTCTTATTTTAGTGCTAATCTATCATCATCTTTACAATAAAATAATTTTTTTTATCAACAAAGATACAACTCGATGGCTCCGCGCAAAATCGGACTATCTGCAATCTCCGCCCAAAACAAAATTGATCTATCTGCAATCTCCGCCTAAAACAAAATTGGGCTATCTGCATTTTCCGCCAGCTTTATTTTTGAACTATCTGCATTCTCCTGGCGTTCAAAGTTTTTATTGCATGAAATTATGCGTCTTGTCAAAATGTGATTTCACTACTAATGGCAGATCTGATAATAAAAGTTGTTAATATGAAAGACAGTAATTGCATTATTTTCCATCTATTCCTGAGATGTAAATCTGTTTAAGTTTTAACACATAGATTGGTATGTTAATGCAAATGAAAAATTTACAATATTTTTAGAAAATCATTTTAGCAGCTAGAATAAGAACAGTCTGCATCTACTTTAATCTCAAGTCTGAACTTAGTAAGCGTATACACATCATGAATTGATCAAAGTGTAGCTGATCGCAAAACCAATTTTATGTATTCAAATTTAATTTGAAATTAAAATGCTGCTGGATTAAGAAAACGTTTTACAGTTTTACGAGGCTTATTCGAAACATTGTTTGGTGTTTTTCAAGTTTGTCTATTTTCAACAGAAAAAAAAAAAGTAGTGTTACTGTGTTATCTATATTATATAGGTTTACATTATAGCATATAGCAGTTAGTCATGTTTTGGTTAAATGAGAAAATAACAAGTTAGTTTGTTTAGCTTCAAAAATTAATTAATTCAAGACTATAATTTAAATTCAAGTAATTAATATTGTCTATTACAAATGTGATGAGTTATATTGGATATACTGTAAAAATAATAAAAACCTGAAATTCAGACCAATGAGCAAGTTAAGGATATGTTTATTTAAAACAGTAGTTTTTTGTTATTTTGTAATTATTCTTTTATAGAAAAAATACAGCTATTTTTGATAGTATCATAGTTATTACTATCATAGTAAAAAAATTACAACACTTTTTTATATATCATTACATCCCAAAGTCTTGGATATGTAAAAATTATCAAATATAATTGGACCAAAATTTTTTGATCATCACTGCAGTTGAGGTGACATCTGATTAAACCAATGTTTAATGATTTAGAGCTCAAATCCAACTGAACCTTAGGTTCAGTTGGATTTTGATCCTAATTATTGATAAACCAAATTTAAGAAAAGTTGGAAACCATAATGTTTAATACTCACGCATGAGTTTTTAACTAGTTTGCGTTCAGGTAAGTAGCATCTCCAAAAAAGAATGGTTTTAAGTAGATAACAGAGAAAACTCCACATAGTTTGATTGGTCAATGAACAAAAATAGATTAATAACATTAATTTTGTTAATTACGATCTAGGTTACTATATATATATATATATATATATATATATATTAGCAAAAATACTTATCTAATTTTTTCTTTGACAGCTTGTTTTACCATTAGTAGGTTCATCAGGAAGTCTGATGAACCTAGTGATGGTGAAAGATAAATTTATAAATATATAAGGTTAATATATAACATGTTAACTAATGATTAATTTGTTAACCTTCCTGATTACTTATTGATAGTGAAACAAATTGTGGAAAAAAAAATTAGATAAGTGTTTTGACTAATTTATTACTGCTCTGCTCTTTAAGAACATTGAGCACTCTATTTATAGAATACACTACCATAGTTTATATATATATATATATATATATATATATATATATATATATATATATATATATATATATATATATATATATATACAGGCTGTCTGCTAATATTTTAAATTGGATTTCCCTTGCTTTTTCCTGATATTTACCTATATATCGTTTAGAAAAATGCTCTTCAACTGCAAAAATATAAACAATAATACAACCCACATTAAATATATCAATAGAAGTTCATAAAACTATCTGCCAAATAAACTTTTAGATAACGTGTACTATATACAACTTATTTAAGTTATATAAGTTTGATAAAAACT
>QPEY01000124.1:335079-367150 GCA_014706445.1 Hydra viridissima
ATATCGTTAAGCTTCTGTAATCGTTTAAATGCAACGATAAAATTAGATCGCAAAAATTTTTTTCTTTAAAAAAAAGTAATTTTATTCACATACGTGCAGTTTTTAAGTTTAAATACTAGAAGTTTCAAAAAATAAAGAAAATTATTTTCTTTACAAGAAAAAATATTCATGAAAGTAGAATAAGTTCCAGTTTCTAAATAAAGCTAAGTGTTCCAATTAAGGAGCTGTTCCAATTTCGGCAACTCTCCCCTAATTACTAACTTAGCTATTGAATAAGTCAACATATCTGTAAAAATGAAAATAGCTTTTAGATAACTATAAGTTTATCTAACTTTGTCAATAAAGGTTTGTATCAAATTAGAGATTTGGTTTTAGCAAAAACCCAAAAACCCAAAAACCAAAAACCCAAAAACCCAACAAAAACCCAGTTGGGTAGGGTTTTTGTTCAAAAACCCGGGTTTTTGCCAACCCTGCCCAATTGAGAGACGAATTCGGTGAACAGTTCATCTCACGTTGGGGCCCGTCAGTTGTAATCCCAGATCGTATGATTTAACGCATTTAGACTATATCTTGTGGGGCCATGTTAACGCTAATTTCTAAAGCGATAAACCAGCAACGATTGACGCCCTGGAAGCCAATATTGAAGCATTTATTTGTGAGATATCGGCCAATATTTCGGAGAGAGTGTGCCAAAATTGGATCTTACGCATTGGTCATCTAAAGAAGAGCCGCGGCCAACATTTACATAAAATAATCTTTAAACATTAATTCATATCGACCGTTCTATCGATTCAAATTAAGATTTTATTAATTTTTTTAATTTTTTGTGTTTTTTTTTTGAAAATCAAACCCTATACCTCTTAAAAAATCACCCCTTACAATAAAACAAAAGTCATCTCAATTTTATAAAGCTAGGAATCTTTTGAAAAATAAGATGACTTTTGAAAAAAGTCTAACAAATTTAAGTTTACTTTTTTAACCATTAAAAGAGTTTTAAAACAGACAATAAATACAAAATCTTCTAATAGCGTCCATCTAATAAACTGATCTCAAAATATAACTGCATAACATATACTGGAAATGTTTAGAAGTCAGTTTTTGTCTCTAAGATGGTGGCAAAGTTAACGAAAGGCAATATGAAAATTAAAAAGTTAATGATAATCAAGTTTTATATCTTATGCTCAATTATTGTTAAATATATGTTTCAAATAAAAGTCTATTCCTTTATTTATCATAAGATTTTTTTCATAAAGAAAACGGAATATTACATATATACATTTTTCTATATTTTTCAATATCAAATATAAATAATTTTTAATTTAAGAAAACATATTCTAACAATGACTTGTTGTATATCAACTTTCTGTTTTTCATATTTAGAATAATCATGATAAAATAAAACACTAATTCTCAGTGCAACTTAGTACGTGTTTTAGTTTTAGTTTGTTCTAATTTAGTTTGTTTAATAGTGGTGAAGAAAAAGTATTTTTTTGCTTGTGCAGAAATCTCAAATTTTAAATAATTAGCATTTGCCATATAATTTATGCACATTTTAGTTCTTAACTACCCAATGCTGTGCGCTAGAAGGTAAATAACACAACCGCATGGTAGGTAGTTGAGTTTCTTTTTAAAATGAAGTATTTTTTATCAATTAGTTTTTCAGATAGGTGCAATAAAGTTATAATATAGCATATCATATAATAAAAATATTTTTTTAATATACATCATATCATATAATAAAAATAGTTTCTATTATATATCATATCATATCATAAAAATATTTTTTATTATACACCATATATTATATTTATTATATATATACCATATTTTATTATATACCTTATGATATTATATACCATATTTTATTATATACCAAAAAATATTTTTCAATAGCTATTGAATAGAATAAGTTTTGTTAAGGTGGTCCACCCCAATTAGTGGCGTACCTAGGGTAAATAGCGCCTGGGGCAAACACCGATCTCGCGCCCCTCTTCCCCCACATAAAGTGCTTAATTACAATTTTTTAATAAATGATGACACAAACTTTATTTTATATAATATATTTATTTTATATGATATATTATTTCTTAATTTATTTTATATAATTCTCGCTTATTGTATCGCAACCAAGCCTCTTTTGCGCCCCTTTCAGGCTGGCGCCCATGGCACGTGCCCTGCCTGCCCTACCCTAGATACGCCACTGACCCCAATGCAAATTGATTTCTTTAATATTGACTTTATATTTTTCAAATTAGTCTATTTATGTTGTTTTTTAGTAAAAAAGAGAATTAAAAAAAAGAAGAAAGTCTTACAATTTGCCTGAGTTATTCAAGATTTTCCCTGTTTTGGTGTGTTTTTAAAAAAAGAGATTTCTCAGGAAGTATATGACCCTTTTTAATGCACTTTGGTATTTCAGATACTAACATGTTGACTCAGGTATCCTAGCAGTTTTATCTATTTATTAGATAAAACTGCTAGGATACCTGATAAAACAAGGAACCATTATGGCAATCCCTGTAACTTGTGAATATTTCACAAGTTACAGGCATTGCCATAATGGTTCCTTGTTTTATCGTGAAGGTCTCACTATTTGATGTCAAAAACACAAACTTAAAAAAAAGCAAAAAAAAAATATTCTGCTACCAGTCCTTTTCAAATATATTTTAAACAGACTGGGAAAATATCAAAGAAAAAGAATAAACCTGTCAGGAGATATCTTTTTCTAACTTTATTTGATTCGCTAAAAAGCTAATGTAGAGAAAATCACAAAACAAAAATAAAATTTTTATTTAAAAAGCTCCAGATTTATAAAATGATAAAGGTTCTTCTTCTGCTTCTTTATCTAAGAACCCTTTTTTAATTCCTCTTAATTTTTGCTTTTTAACTTTGCATTTATTGGTGGATTTATAATTTCCTTTTGATATACGTAATGCATCATGTAATTTAGAAGCATCAATCATAAACCTCNTGCCTGCCCTACCCTAGATACGCCACTGACCCCAATGCAAATTGATTTCTTTAATATTGACTTTATATTTTTCAAATTAGTCTATTTATGTTGTTTTTTAGTAAAAAAGAGAATTAAAAAAAAGAAGAAAGTCTTACAATTTGCCTGAGTTATTCAAGATTTTCCCTGTTTTGGTGTGTTTTTAAAAAAAGAGATTTCTCAGGAAGTATATGACCCTTTTTAATGCACTTTGGTATTTCAGATACTAACATGTTGACTCAGGTATCCTAGCAGTTTTATCTATTTATTAGATAAAACTGCTAGGATACCTGATAAAACAAGGAACCATTATGGCAATCCCTGTAACTTGTGAATATTTCACAAGTTACAGGCATTGCCATAATGGTTCCTTGTTTTATCGTGAAGGTCTCACTATTTGATGTCAAAAACACAAACTTAAAAAAAAGCAAAAAAAAAATATTCTGCTACCAGTCCTTTTCAAATATATTTTAAACAGACTGGGAAAATATCAAAGAAAAAGAATAAACCTGTCAGGAGATATCTTTTTCTAACTTTATTTGATTCGCTAAAAAGCTAATGTAGAGAAAATCACAAAACAAAAATAAAATTTTTATTTAAAAAGCTCCAGATTTATAAAATGATAAAGGTTCTTCTTCTGCTTCTTTATCTAAGAACCCTTTTTTAATTCCTCTTAATTTTTGCTTTTTAACTTTGCATTTTTTGGTGGATTTAAATTTCCTTTTGATATATATAATGCATCATGTAATTTAGAAGCATCAATCATAAACCTCCCAGTGTTAACACCTTAAATTTTAAACACTTCTAAAACTCCTTGAAAACCATAATTAAACGAAATAATAGCTGAATTTAAAGATAGTTCTACAGACCTTTTACTAACATATGTATCTTTTGGGCATCTTTTCCAAATAACACTATTCAAACTTTCATTATTATTCTGTGTTTGACCATGAAGACGCTTTTTTAGTAAACCTTTATTAGATAGATATTTTAATATAGGAATTAAAAGTCTGTGAATAGCAAACGGAAGGGTCAATTTCTTTTGATATTTAAATAAGTAAGTTTATCAGACTTCCACAAGCACCAGCTTATTTTTGTTCTTGGACAAAATTGTTAGTGGATGTTTTCATCCTCAACGTCAGGTTCATGAAAAAGCACTGCTCATACGGGTTTCTGCATGTAGTAGAGATTGTCAACATTTTGTCGTATGGTTATGCCATAATAGTTTTGAAACAAATTTATTGCTTTGTCTGTGAGGTTACCTTTGCCACTGAGACTAATTTGACCAAGTTTAATATCAATAAGTGTTTTGCCTTTTAGACTTTGGCATAAGTTACGAAGACGAGTTCCCATTCGTTTTTGAACGTGACCAACACATTCTAGTTTCTCAATACTTATATTGCCATAAGGTTTTGAGAAAACAACATCAGTAAATGAAGAGGTATCACCATCCCCAATATATAAAGTGTACCTTGAATTATTATTCATTATCGATCGAGAAAAATATATCACCGTCCCACATGATTCCCTTGCTCCAGATGATTTTTCATGATAAGCATCACATACATGATTTAAACTCTAATGAAGATATCCAGGATTAAGGTTTTTCGTTTTCCAGAACAAACAACCTCTGCATTTTTTTTAAAGAACAATTGCATCTAAGCGCTATCCATTCCCTTTTGAAATTATGGCGATTGATTTACACGCTTTTGCCAGGTACCATCAATAGATACCTGACAATTTATAGGTTCATTATGATAAACAAAAACACAGAGATTCATTATGGTCTCGAATGAAGCTCTAGTAGTACTTTGAATAGCGACAGTCTCATATGCTTTGTATAATTTGTTAGCCAAATAGTTAAAGGTTTTTGGCTTCATAGGAGGTGGCATATTCATCAATGCTGCTAAAGTACCCAAAGATTCATTACCTTAGACAAGTTCTCTAAAAACTGCATTTGAATTAAAACTTACAGCTGCAACAAGGTTTCTGGGGAGGTTAAGATTTTTTTATAACTTTGAGGAGATGTATTGTATTTGAGATAAATTCACATGTATCACATAATAACTGTAACTCGTATGAGAACCCATTTTTGTTTTGTAAATTGTTTTTCATTAACAACTTTCCATCATTTAAACAACACTCTTTACATATACAATTATAAAACATTGTTTTTAAAACTTTAAAGTTTATTATAATATTGTAATTATCCTCGTTAAGCTCATTTTCTACATCGTTAAAGTCAACATTTTGTTGCAACTTTTTTTCACTTGCACTTCCTTTTTTGTTTTGGTTAAAACTATGAATGCTTTGATTCCTAACATGTTGGTTGCCTCAAAATACTATTTTTTAAAATATATTTAGTAGATCTTGGCATTTTTGCTTAAAACTTACAACTTTGACTACTATTTAAAATACAATTTTAAATGTCTATACTGCTGTTGTCACTTTCTATATCACTTTACAGTAAATGCACATCGCGATAGGCTTTTAAAATGTAGCCGAAGTTATCAAAAACTCATGTAAGACTAAACAGTTTTATTTTTGTTATATATTTATTGATTCTTGAGATGCTAATTTTAAAATACTCTTTGAAAAATGGTTGCTATAGGCGTTGTTAGGTAAATAAAATATATCTGTTCTATTTAAGAGATCAACTAGACCTTCTAATATTCAACTAAAAAAAGTGCTCAAATTATGTTCTACAATGACTGAAATTTAAAAAAATCACTTAAAAAAAAAAATCAAAAAAATGTAAAAAGTACGTTTTGAATTGGGGTGGACCACCTTAATTGCTTCCTAAGCTTTTTTCCAGTTAGTTTGTCAGTTTGTTCTTTACCCAGGTGATAAAGTCTCATTTTTGCATAGTTTTCTGAAACAAGTTTAATCAGTGAAAATAAATGGTTATTAATGATTGCAAATTCAAACATGAGAAGTTTGTTCATTAAATATTTCTATATTCAAAATTTTATTAACAGATTATGATTTTTTTCAAATTAATAGTTTCTTTAATTGTCTAATTATTTTTAAATCATTTCATTTCTGTAAACTTTTAAAAAATTTATTTCATAGTCCAGTTTTTTTTTCAAAACTGTTTAATTATTTTCTTTAATATTTCTGTAAAGCTTTATAAAATTTCGGTCACCTCAAAGAGCTTTGATCGCCGCTATCTTGGGAGGCCAATTTTGGCTTCAATTTTGTTTATAAAAAGACAAGAGAATACGCTATTCAACTAAATTTCGAGATCGGTGATTTGATTCCATCCAGCCGGCAAAAAACGTAATCAAAACGTTGCTTATTAGTTACGCGCTAATGTTGCAATTTAACGTTTTAAAAACGTTGATACATCGTTATTAAACAAACTGCTTTAATTACAGCTGTTTAACTGAATTATATATGATTTAACTATCATATTTGATTTCCATATCACTTATAATTCAATTCTATACCATATATGAATCCTTAAAAGCATATCTCCATGGAATTAATGCACTATGTTTTTTTACCTTTTTTACTTTTCTATATTATAAATTGTATTAAGAGTTTATAAATATATAATGAAATTGTAAAGGTAAGTTTTTTGCCATAAGTTTAAATAAATGTCAACAAGTCTATATACGAGATTATGAAAATCAACTATATTCTTTTGGTTTTTTAACCAAACAATACTAACTGCAAAATGACTTATTAACTAAAAAACAGTTGTTTTTTTAAAAAAAACCGGTTATATAAAATTGTTGACAACTGTTTTGTAACCATTTTTTTAAACTATAATAAGACGCTATTTTTTGAATGCTGTTTCACTTGTTGCAAATAGCCCCTGTTGGCGGTATATGTATGTCATCCTTTTACATTAGATGTCTCAACAAAATGATCTAAAGATTTATTGTAGAATAAGCAAAGAAGAGACCTTTAACCTCTAACTTTTTTATTATACAACTAATTTATGTGCAAGTATTTTTATCCCAATCTTTTTATTTCAAATTCTTAACCAGGTAATTCAAAAGCATGAAGACAAGTTTAACAATTTTTTTGAAGGTATTGTACCAAATGAATAATTGGAGAAAAAAAAAGTTTTTTGACATTAGTGCATGATACAGTATTTATGAACAAAATAATTTATCATGGAAAGAATAAGTTTGACAGTTTTTAAGCTGTTTCAAACAGGAAAAACTCCTTGAGAGATTTTTAAGACTTTAAAGCCTTGAATTTACCGATCTGATGTCTATAATATCTTAAAACGCCCCAGAGAAACTGGACCTGCTCTTCTAAAGAAGGAACCAACCCGAATCGAAAAACCAGAACACACAGCATTTTCAAGAACACTAGAGAAAAAATCAGCATTTAAAGTTTTTCACTGCAACTGCAAGTTTGACAACCAGAAGGTGTCAAAACCGTTTAACTTTAATTGTGTTCCGAATGTAAAAGTGAAATGGTGTCAAATTCAGACATGATAAACGTTATTTCGCGGAAACTAAAGAAATAATGCTGATTGTAAAATAAAAACAAGGTCATCTCGTACTCGAAAAAGCAGCTCTATCGCATTCAAACCGCCTTGTTTTTGAATCGAAACACCATAAACATCTTTTCAAAAAAAATGAGGTTAAATAACCGTTTGTTTTTTTTACATTTACATTTACTTTAAGCATCAAAGTTTGATTTTGTTTTTGATGTTTTTGGTTTTCTTTTGGGTCCGCTATTTAAACAAAAAAAGGTGCTGACAGGAGCAATATTTTTAAACCAGTCAAAAAATTCAATAGTTATAGAGTCTGTGTATTAACTCATTTTATAAGACATTGTTACAATGCATTTATTGCTATACAGAAAGCTAACCGTGCTGAACGGAATTTAGATTTCTGGTTCCCAAATAAAAGTAAAAACTTTTAAAATTATTTTATCAAATTTTTTTCAATTTCATTATTTTAAGTGGTAATGGGGTAAAAAACATCCTTCTGGTTAGCAGTGCATAGCTAGATTATGGAGTCTTTTGATTATGCTTAAGAGAGCTATATTTTTACATTTAATCTAAGCAAATGTCAGGCTAGCAAATATGTTAAAATTTATCCGGATTTTCCTTTACCGTCTACACCAGTGCCATATTGTGAAAGAAATGTTTCAAGTGTTCAAAGAATAAATCATGAAGAATTGTTTCTTTTTCTAAATACGGATTTTTTATTTTAGTGATGCAAATGTTTGAATAAAAATTCGTGCATTCCTTCTTACTGATTTTATTTCTTAGACAGTTTTACGAAGAGTTTGAAAACTTTCACAAGAGATAACTTTCCTCCTCTTCAACTCATTTTCTGATTCGTTACAAAAAGTTCAAAAAAATTGCTTTCGTGTTTAAAGTTTACCTGACCAGTTGAAGGAATTTGAAAATTCTGATCGGAATCGTATTTTTTTTTTTTTTTATTGTAAACTACAATTTTTAGAGAAAATATAACGAATGCTCGAGGTGAAATAAGAGATAAGTTGGGACTCAACTTTGTCACTTACAGTTTAAGTTTGATTTAGGGAGAAAAGGTTTAACTTTGAATAAACAAATCAAAAACAACTTTACAAACTTATAAATATATGTTTTGCTTCTATCCGTATGTAATGAACCTCTAATAAACCATCAAAGTTTTTACGAAAGTGATCATTTTCGTTTTTCTATAAAATGGTTTAGAACTGTGTGCATGAAATTCTTTTCTTCACATATTAAAAGTTTTAATTAAAAAAAAAAAAATGTTTTGAAAAATATTTCTGTTCTGGAAAAATTTTATTGGAATTTGATTTTTACACTAAAATATGACAAAATTAGATGTGAAAGGGAAAGAAGAAATGTTTAAGGAGGATCGGAGCATTTCTCAAGAGTTCAAAAAGCATTTCTTGTTGACAAATGTTTGCTTTATGTTTAAATATAAATCAACTGTTAAATATAATCTAGTTTCATTCGAGAGCGGTGCTGTATGCCAAACATTTTTTTTATAAAGTATAGAAGATAAGTTTTAAAAATGCGTTTTATAAATACGTTTTATAAATTAATGTCTAAACTTTAACACTTTTTTTGATTTGCATGAAGTTTTTTGTAAAAGAGACTAAGACAGACACCTCCGTTACATACCAAGAGCGCTTTGTAAAGTTGAGCTTCCTGAAATTTTTTTTAAATGTCAGTTATTGCTAAATTTAAATAAAAAAACATTGATTTTATTAAAAACGTTTTTTTGGACAATTTTTTAATTTTTAAGAAAAGCGTTTAAGATGTTTAACTTCTCTTTTTTTCAAAATGCAAGTTGTAGTGTTTACATTGTTCTTCCACTGAGGTCCTCTTGTTTCGTTATTTTAAACCCTTTCACCGCCGGCATCTCAAAGAGGAGACAGCAGTTTGGTTGGATTTTTTCATTAATAAAACCGGATTAAAGGGTTAAGAATGTAATTTGCTGCATAGCTAGTATTTTGTATTAAAAGTGTGCAAATAAAAAATATATAGTGAATTAAAGTTGCGTATATTTTTTATAAAAATTTATCATACTAAAAAATATATCTCTATATATTGGTTTCAATAAAATCCGCTCGCTGGCGGTGAAAGGGTTAAAAACAAATTTTTGTTAAAATTAAGTGTTTAAAAGTTGTTTAAAATCGCTTGTTGATATCACTCACCGAGAATGATCTTTTGAATCGAACTTTTTTTAGTAACATCCACAATCTGATGGTTTTTCATCTATTATTCCAACGCTTTCCTCTTAACGCAGGTTTTGAATAGAAATGAGTAAAGTCTCATTTAAAACTAAGTTTAGATTATGAGGATTGCAGTATACGTACTCTATGAGAGGACAATTAGTTTGGATTTTTGTTTGTCGATTATCTAAAATATTACGTTTTTAAAAAACAGAGAAACACGATATGCTGATGCTATACCTTAAACTTATAAATAGGCATTAAGCAACGATATTGCTATAAGTTGTAAAAATATATTTTACAAAAAAAATAAAATGTTACATCTAATAAAGCCCCTGCGTTGCTGCGCCACTGACTTGATATAACTGTATTTAGCTCGTATAAGCATCATTCATTAGGAAATCGAGAAAAAGTAGTGGGGTATTTTGGCTTGTAAATCAACTCGCATGCCTCTTCGTGGTGATGAAATATTTGATGCCATCGTTACAGACCTTAAAGAAAAGTTATTATTCGAACTTATTTTTAAGTAATTTTATTCATTAGCTAAAATTTATCTCTGTATCTTTTAAGCTTTAATTAAATCTCTCTATCCTTTTGGCTTTTCACATAAAACCTCTAGGTTTACTCTTCCCGTATCATTTCTATTTTTTTTTTTTTTTACTATCCGTCTTTCATCGGGTGATGCATAAGTTATCAGACAAACATTGATTCCATTTTTCTAGCAAATTAAACAAACATGTGGTAAGTTTTAAGCGATAAATGTTTCGTAGATTTTTATACATACCACATGGTTGTTTTAAGTTAAAACATATATTTAAAATGAGATTAAATGCAACAGATTGAGAATCTTTTCGAAAACTTCTCGAAAATTTTTTTTGCAAAAAACCCTAATATAAAAACCAGTGAAATCATGAATCATTTCGAAAAGGAAGATATATCCAAAGATCGAAAAGCTCAAAAATATATCCAAAGATCGAAATCGAATATATGATAACTTAAAGACTTGAAACTGCTCAGTCTATTTCTGATAAAAATCGCCCTGGTCGTCTAAAGTTAGGGCTTGGCAGAAGCCAAATTAAAGAGACATATCAACAAACTAAAAGAGCTAGGTGAGAGAGCATTGTATCTTAAGTTTGGTGTAAATCAATCAACTAATGGTCCTCAATTTAAAAAAAAATAAATATTCAATAAAGCAAACGTAAAAAGATTTTCAAATTCACTTATTATACAACAAAGATAAAAGCGAAGAAAAGAAACAGAAAACTTGTTAACCATCTCTAAAACAAGAAATTGCTTCTGGTCATCAATGATGAAAAATGCTTGAGTTTTGCAGAGGATAATATCCCTGTAAAATCTGGATACTACACAAACATCAAAGAAACATGAAAGTTTTCGTTTTGTAGGAAAATAGAAATTTCGGAAACGTTGTTAATGTAGATAGTGTGGTTTGTCCTTTCCACTTTTTCGTTCTTCCAAGGCTGTAGCAATCAATAGATTAATCTATATTAATGAATGTTTAGAAAAACGACTTCTTCCATTCTTTCAATATAATGTGGAATTTTACAATTTATGACCAGATTTAGCAAGTTCTCATTACTCCTAAGGTTCTCTAAATCGGAAGGACAAACATCTCAATTATATTGACACGAAATCTAACCGACTAACAATTACTTAAGCACAACAAAGTGAGAAACTTTTTGCAACATTTGGCTCAAAAGGCTTCCGAGGGAGGTTGACAAGAGAGTAACTCTTGATTGATCGTATCGCATTAAATCTAAAAGAACTTGATAAAAACATTTTGCAGTCGCTAATGAAAGGTGTGAAAGCGAAATTGAGATTTATTGAAGATAATTGGGTTTTTTATATCAGAAACAAATGACCTAACTTAACAAGTTTTTTTTCAAAATATATTGATGACTTTTTCGTGTTGAATTTGTTTCAATGGCCACCATATCTAATTTAATTATTCTGAAGAAATGGTCCCTACGTTTACCGTGTTTAAGCTGACTATGATCAGATTCTTACAAAGAATATTCCTCGGAAGCTAATCACTATGGTGAAGACTTCCAAGTTTTAGGCAAGGTTCTTTTTATATGTTTCCGTCCACTGTTGTTTTTTTTTTTTTTAATTTTATTTAATTTTTTTTATCAAATTGTTATACTTAAAGACAAAAGAATCTGAAAATGAACAATCTACAAAGGGGATAAAACTACAAGACAACTTTAGAAACAATTATTTCAGCAAACAAGAAGTTTTGTAATTATTGCTAACTTCTCAGATCTGTAGAACATTAAATGGCCTTATGGAGTTTTATACCAAAGCAATAGCAAAGAGTTAGCGTAATATAGCTTTAAAGCGATAGTCAAAGCTTTACTTTTGACTATTGCTTTGAAAAATTAATACTTACAAAAACTTCATAGTGATAGTAAATAAAACAAAACAAATCTTTATGTTACTTTTGCTTCTTTATAGTAAAGTTTTTTAAAACTGTAACGAAAACCCTAAATACAAATGCGATGTATATATTGGACATAACTGTCCATGCGCAACTACATTTAAGTACTTTCAACTGTAAGATTGCAGCCCCCTATTCTAGAGGAACTTTACTAATTGATAACTAATGTTTCCTTTGTAAGCTGCATTTAATTAAATCAAACTTCAATTAGAAAAATGTTGCTCCGGAGAAGGAAGTGGTCCTGTAAAAAAAACTACTTTTGCAACTTTTTTGTCGAAATACTCCCGCTTATAAATATAATAAAATATATAATATAACTCGTTCGTACTATTTTGTTAAACCCTATTATTTGATAAAGACTCTTATTCATCGACGGCCATTGTTACATTAAATAAAAAAACGTGACTTTAGTTTAAAAACATTTAGCAACTGAGTTTAAACTCAATACGAGAAAGTTCATTAACTTAAAACGCATCGAAGTAAAGTTTCAGCAACTAAAACAAGATCACGCCGATTTCAGTTTGGTTCATCGCAGATCTCGTTTGGCAGTATTTTGCTCTACAAAAGCAATACCGTTCTTATTGATTAGAAATGAGTTTTTGTTTTGGTTGTCGCTTTTTATGGCTTGCTGCTGCATGATTCAGTCTTTTATATTTGACGTTGAGGTTTAAGCTTTAAACATCTTTAATGTGCTCATAACGAGTTCCAGAATGTTTATGAAAACAAACTCTGGTTTTATCCATCAACCAGCTGTTCTCATAAAGATCGCAAGAAAGGTTATTGATAGTGAGGAAAATGGAGAAACTAGAGCACGAAATGAACCGTACGTTATCTAATTTTGTTCTTTTTGTATTACTTGTTTACTAATAATTGAAAAATAATTAAATAGCAATTTTAGTTTCATAGTTAGAAAAACAAGTAAAAGTAGAAAAAAAAAAAGTTTTGTAGAAGTTAATAAATTAAGCAGAACGAAACGAGAGTTTTTAAATAACAAATATTGCAACTGAATGTTAAAACTTAAATTTGAGAAAGTTAATACCAAAAATATTATTTCAGAAAACAGTTTCAGAGAAAACTTCTTTAACTGTACCAAAAAGGCTACAAAATCTATTCAGTAATGAAAGATTATGTTCCGTTACTCTACTCATCTGATTAGTTAATAGCATTCCCAAAACCTCTGAAAATCTTTTTCGATTAGAGAATCAGAGCAATGACTAGCACTCATAAATTATCATAAGTTACATATTCATAATATGTAGTGTTATCTTTAAAATAAATATGATAAAACATAGAAAAACAAGTTTTAAAAACTTTCATAGTAGTAAAAAAAAGTTCCGCAATAGCTAAACGTTGAACAATGTTATCAAGCCTATGGTTATAGCTGAAAGGAGGGTGCATTTCGTGCCTAACAACAAAGTTTCCTACCAAAACAATATAACTTTCAAATAAAGATCAAACGGATAAAACAATTGCAGATATTTCACATTAATTACATGATAAGCTTACAGCTTTCATGATTCTCTATTTAATGTCGCTCATTCTTTGACTTGTGACAGAGTATTTGCTATTTTAAAAAGAAAACTTTAAAAAAAATTCATCCGAATTACACCAACGTGTTGCTAATGAAATAAAATAATCTTCAAAAGGTCAAAAGTTTGAAGTAATTATAATTAAAACTAATGACAAAAAGCGAAAAGAACTGCTTGCTACAGGATTATACAAAAGATCTGAAAACTGCTTTCAACGTTTCTCAGTTTGTTAAAATACCCTTGGTAGAATGAGCCCAGTATTACTGAAGGTAATCACTTCGTTGAGGGTCTTTTACCTAGTGCGTTTCTACTCAAAAACAATTCAACAAAGCCAATTGAAGAAAGGTTAATCAATTGTTAAAATTGTTAATATATAAATATTCTATAACGTAAAAAACGGCTAATCAATTGTCAAAATAATCGATTGGGGTATAAGTACATTTTTGCTGAAATTTGGCTTTTATTAGTTTAGATTTTAAAGTGCAAATGGCACAAGATAGCTATGTTAACATATAAACCCCTAGACGAACCTTTAACGTGGCTTAAACAAATTTAAGAAAAACTGTTGAAACAAAAAATGGTTTTATGCAAACTTCATGAAAACAACTGGTTTTGTCCGTCAGCCAGCTGTTCTCATAAAGATCGCAGAAAGAGAATGTTTACAGTAAGGAAAATGGAGACACTAAACGAGTAGCAAACAATATTGGAGCGTGGTTGTTTACAATATTGGCGCAATATAGTTTAAAATATTGGCGCAATGTAGTTTCCAATATCGCGCCAATATTGGGATGTCAACATTTTCTCAATATTGGCCAATATTGTTCAGCCGATATTGGCGCAATATTGCTCAGTCAATTATGTTTATTTACGACACGAGAAAAATTTTGGTAATCGTTTTTTTTGAGTTAAGAGTTTCGAGCCAAGGTAACTTAAAAAAATTCCTCACTTTGAATTTTACAATCACTTATAATAAAAAATTCTATTTAATTTATTTCATTTATAGAATTTGAATTAAAACATTCATTACAAAGCTTCTATGAAAAAATATTTGATGGGGGATAGGGGTAAAATTCTGCGATAACAGGAGGAGAAAAAAAATTTCCATACAAAATATTATATATATGATGTTAGCTAATAATCTTCAGATTTAAAAAAATACAACATAAGACTTTTAAAAATGGTTCATAAAATGCTATTATTATATGATCCTGGGTGGTTACTTTCATTTTCTAGTTGTAAACGTTTTTCGGCTGTTGGCCGATGTTTCCTCCCGCCATCTCTGTCATTAGCCGCGGCCAGAAAACTACCTATTCTTTCTTTGTTGACTTTGTCACCTGCATTTACAAATTGCCTTTTTACAGAAGCTGTAAATAAGTTTTAAGTTAATTGTGAAATTGTAAATGCAAATAAAATTATATTGTAAGTTAAAATTACGATCAACTCATTGCCAACCTACTAAATTCTAATTCTACTAAAGATTCAGTTAATACCAACACCATATTGTTATGTATGTAGATACATTCACATATAAATCTTTATTTGCTTTTGCTCAACACGAGTGTGAACATGGTAAATGAAGAATTTTTAACCAAAATATTAAATTGTAAACAAGAAAGTTGCTATAAAGATAATTGTAAAATTGTGTCTTACCTATCACCACCTGCCAGGACATAAGGGCCAAAAAATATTTCTTCTGCTTCCTCTCATACATTGAATAAAGAAGACACTTTTTTGGCCATTATCTTTTTTGTTATTACAGTTGTCAATCATTTTATAATCTTCACATCCAACTGTCGCAAGAAAGTTGGATGTGAAGATTATAAAATGAATGACAACTGTAATAACAAAAATCTAAAATAACAATAAAGATAACAAATGTAATGAAGTTGAACACGCATAAAACAAATGACAACTGTTAATAAGTTATACTTTACAATATTTAAAATCAAAATCATTTATTACATATTTTTAACTTAAAAAATGCTACTAGCACATATAGCATGCTTCTAAAAACCTTCTAACTGATTGCAGTTCACTGATAAATACCAAAGATTGAAAGGTATCTTTGTTCTTTAAACGTTCTTCCAGGATTAGAAGGACATTTTCTTTTTTAATGGGCAAGTAATTCATTGAGTTGAGACAGATGGTCCTGCTAAGTTTACACCAGGAATGCCAGGAAACACCAAACCTTTTTCTACATTGATTAGGCGGTAGTTTGATTTCTTTAAATCATACTGAATACTGACAAGCAGATCTAAACTCTTTTTCTCTAATGCTATGATAAAAATTATAACACTAACTTTGACTACATAGTAAACAAAAATTGATCGGTTTGATCAATTTTTGTTTACTATGTAGTCAAAGTTAGTGTTATAATTTCGTTTATTATTACATAGTAAACAAAAATTGATCTATATCAAACAACAAGGCATAAACTTCAATGTTTAACAAAACTAAGAAGTTTAATGTTTAAAAAACGGTGTTATTATCAGAAAGTAAAATCAATAAATATCTAAACAAATAACATATCAACATAATTTTTTAACGAACAAGTCACGAGGCTTTAGCAGCAATAACAGTTGCTAAGTTCTGGCTAGGAGAGGGTGAAGGTGAATAAGAATCATCATGAGAAGAGGGTGCAACAGATAAAATTGGATATGTCATACATGTATTTTGAGATTTTTTTATAATTGAAGTTGTATTTGCAGGTTGTATTAGTTTGGAAACTAGCTTCAACAGGCTTCTTAAATTTGGGCGATATTGATAGAAAGCTATCCTCCTCAGTGCTATTGTGCTACTGTCTCTCTCAGCACAACATGCAAGTTTCTTAGCTTATATAAAGTCTATATAAAATCTATATAAAATCTATATAAAATCTATATAAAATCTAAATAAAATCTATATAAAATCTATATATAAATCTTTATAAAAATCTATATAAAACTATAGACTTTTTTTTAATACTTCAAGTTAACCCATTTACCAACACGTTATAGGTCTTCAAAAACCGACAAACAAACGCAATAGCCCTATTGCCTTGGATATTGCTAATTAAAAACTTTCATACCCACACAATTTTATTTAGAAAATTTTTTGCAAAAAAGATTTAAGAATTCCATTTTTATTATTCAATGAATGTTCATCTATTCTATTACTATTTTCTTTAATAATAATTCAAATTTTTATTAAAAAGACAGTCTTAAATTCATTTCTAAAAATGAAATTTTAAAGAAAAAATCACACGTTTTACAAGAGTAAGATGTTTTATAGCTCGTTTGTATATCTAATTATACTCGAAAGAACACTCGCGCCTTCAATAATCCAAAAAAACATTTTTTTATAATAAAAACCAGCCTGGCAATGTTTCTTTTAAGAAAAAAATTAACCGTAACGTCAGTTTATTCAAGATGGCGAATATTAGAGATTTGTCGTATAATTTTGTACTTTCAACTTTAGTTTAGAGCTCTTTCCATTAATTTTAAGACCCATGTTTTTATACGATTCTTGATCAGCATAAAATTCTCTATCAGAACCAATCATAAAATAAGGAGGGGGGGGGGGGGAGAGATCATATAAGTACTATTTGGCGCTGTATAAGTACTATTTGTTTTTATTGAGTTCAGTCGAGATAGTGAAGGTGGTTTTCAACCTTGAAAACCAACTTTACTTCCTGGTAAAGCGAATCAGTGAAATCATTTTGATTTCCATTTCTGAGAATTTATTGTTGTAATTGATAGACCCTACTTGGCTCACATGCTCTTTCATACTACATTGAATTATCTTGTTGTCAACCAAACTATGTTGTTATTATTCCTATGCAAAAAAGGTATTCATAGCAACCAGACACCAAAAATTTTACCAATATTTAAACAACAACAGTCGAGATAGTAACAGTATTTGTTACTATCTCGACTGAACTGAGTTCACTTCTGGATCAAATGGTTTCTTTGTAATTGAATTTTTTTTCTGTAGCTACTAATAAGTTGATCTGAGGAACAAAGAAGCCTTTTTAACACATTCAAACTACTTTTTGTTCGTGAACGTTGGCGTAAAAAATGATCTCAAAACTTTTTGAAATCCTTGTTGGAAGATTCATCAAGTTTATTCTCATTTGATGATCGCTCCTAAATAGACCTGTTGCTCAATAAAAGCCAGTTTTTCGGCGCAATCTGAATTTTTATATAAGGTTTCTGAAGTAACCAGTCTTTCTACAAACTAAATAGGGCAAGCAGTAGTATGGCCTCATAAATTATGAAGATTATCGGAAGCTGAGTAATCAGTTACACTTATGCTGTCTCTAATATTTGAGATACACTGGTTTTTTGCTTCTTGAACAGTGTTGTAAGGTGAATACAGTTTACAACCTACTTTAATTTCATCAAGATAAATTTGCTGATATGAATCCTTGATCAGCCCACAATCAAGAATCAAAGCTAATGCTTTTTCTAGTGTATAACGCACAAAAGAAGCAGATGGCTAATGATAATCTGCTAACTTAAAAACAATTTTAGCTTCTTTTTTCTAGTATCTTGGGGCAAATTATAAGCTGTTGCAAACAATAGTTCTAAAGATGATAAAGATGCCACTAATCGGGTTAATCTTATTTTCTTTGTTTTACAAGATGCATTATTAAGTTTCACTGGGGTTCTGCCCCATAGTTTGGGTATAATTGAACATGATCATCTTCATTGAGAACAAGTAGTAGAAACTTTTCGTTTTTCAGCCATTCCTTGTTTTTTTCTTCAAAACAAACTTTGGATTTCGTACATATTTGCCATATTCGATGAAGATGCTGTGTTAAAGTTGATAATTTATCATTGACAGTTAAGCTCACGCCATTTGCAACTGCATTCAAAATTTCTGATCTTGTAAAGTAAATGAATTACTATCTATATGTTTCATGGTCTAACTACAATATATATATATAAAACAGTTTTTTGTACATTTTTGCAGGTTACTAAAAGTTAATCATGTTTTAAGATGATAATATGTAACGTCTTTAACACTAATCAAAGTCTTACTGAAACCTAAATAATACAGTTCCAGTTAGTCAGAAGAAAATAAATAGAATATTGTCCATGCCGCTATAAAAAAATTAGGTATATCATTTGGCTTGTAAAGATGATTATTAAAGGATGACATCTGATGATGCTCAATCAAGCGTAAATTGTTTATAATATATATATATATATATATATATATATATATATATATATATATATATATATATATATATATATATATATATATTGACATGGGATTTCAGGTGTCAAATTATTAGACCACTATAAACCAAAAAAGAATTCAGTTATACAAAAAAACTTTTTGTTGATTTTTGTCCACCTGCTGGTTGACAGTGCAGCTGTATGTAAGTCAAACTGGAGTAAATTTCAAAACACCCCAACAGCGTATATATGTTTAAATAAGAGACATTGTATTAAGACACCGTTAGGCATATCATAAAAGTTGGAAAAACCCTATTTGAGTCTGTGAGATCAGAAATGTGATAAAATATTCATTATTTACACATTTTTAGCAATCATTAAAACTAAATAAAAGTTTTTGAAAGTTTTACTTACAAAACGATTCGCTAAATTGAATTATAATGCCAGTTAATGTACGATGAGCTTATTGTTTACAAAACTTGTAGGTTCTAAATGTCGAAACACTGCACAGCAGCATAAACTGAAACAGAATTCTCTGCTTTTTGAAAGAAGATTGTAAGAGATATCAGGAGCTCGGATCTAACAAAAAAACTGCTAAAACCGTTTACAATTGTGTAAACTATTCCTTACTCTATGGTACAGATTAATGTGAAATATATTTGGTATTTTATAAAAAAATGAAATTCAGATCATTTTGCTAAATTATTTATCTGAATTTGCAAACTCACTTTGATTTATTTTTACCGCGTTTCCCTTGCTCTCTTTTTTAATGCATAAGTTTCTTAAAGAAGTTATTTTTATTAGCTAAATATATAAAATGTGCTTTACTTTTTTAAAATTAAGAACAATATTATCATCTCTACCAACAAAAAAAGTTGCATAGTAAAATAAGTTTGTTTAGTTTTTTAATGCTGTGGTGTTGACATCAGTTTTCTCAAATACACCTCATCTTGTTAAGGTATTTCTCGTTTATTTTTATTTTTGTTGCACAAATACATTTTCTTGTATTTTCTACAGGAGTTTTTGGTGCTAGGTTCTTTATTTAAATGATTTTTACATGAAATTTTGTACAAATTGAGACACTCCGATTTTCATTGACGTACAATTTATTTCTAAATTTTAACGTAATTTTTCTCTTTCACATAAATAGTTTTAAAACTTTTAAAGCAAAACTTTAAAACCAACTTATTTCCGTGGAGGAAAAAGATGGATTTCAAAATTGCCACCACAGGATGTACTTGATGGATTTGGGACTACTTGAGCACTATCCCAAAAAAAAATTAACAGTGAGCAACAATGTCGTTTTCTAGAAAAGTTTCCTATTGAATTTGAGTTCATGAGATTCATTAATATTTAGCTGATAATTAGCTTTTTTTTATTTTAATTAGGCGTAATAATATGCTTGTCCGAGAAGAAGGTAAAAGCTTCCGGATTAACCTACTTGCGCGTCACTAGAGTTTAGCGTGACAACGAGTCTTCTGCCAGATGCGACGCAAGGCATGGAGTCAGACTCTGCAAAATTTCTGTAAAACGAAATGGTGGTGGTGGATGCGATGGAAGCGTTGGATTAATACAACAGCCCCGTCGATTTGTTGTTGAACGAAAACACGTTTGATCCGTTCCACGAAGACAAATAAAAATCTTCCAATCCAGACGAGGAAAAGATGCATTTGCTGTTTCCGTCATAACCAGGGAAAGTGTTGTAATTGTTTGTATTGTAAGATGTCCAGGGACTGAGGACAGTTCCGTTGCCAGGAGATGCATATCCGTCGTAAATTCTGATTCTGGACTCCCAACAGTTTCCAGAGGAGCCGATGATGTGCATCCTGATGTATTTCAGAAAAACGTCATTTCCTTTACCATTGGTGTTCAGAAGCACATATTCGTTTCCGTAAGTGGTGTTGAGGTACCTGAACGTCGCCGAGTATAATTTAATGGAGGAAAGGAGAGGAGGGATGGTAGTGAATGTGGAAATGAACGGTTGAATCCAGTAAGTAATGGCTGTAGTATTATTATTGACCAATTGGATGGTCAAGCTTGATGTAAACGGCAAGTCGACGGTAAAATATCCTCCCAAGGAAGTGGTGTTGAAAACGTTGCATCCTTGCAAAGAGTTGGCGTAAAACGGTCCGCCGAGAGGGGAAAAAAGGAAGTCGCAAGCAAGGACAGTGGTGTTTATTCCTATTCCTTCCGTGGTTGTTGAACTATTTCCGACAACAAGCTCTCCGTCAGCCAATATTTGAATAAACACCATCCCAGGAACCACTGTTCCGTAAAGAGCCAACCATAATCTTCTCAGAACTCCAGGACCGTCAATATAGCTGAAGACCAGTGCGGTGGTTGATCCTGCGACAATTTGAGATTTCAATGCCAAAGATGAAAAGTTTGAATTTGGAACAACCCCTAAAAAGTTGGATTTTTGCGACAAAGCGTCTGCGTAACTTTTCGTCGCTCCGGCTTGCGCGCTTGACGGGTCCATCACGTTGATCAATTTGTGAGAATTTAAATCCAAGTCCGCAGTGCCCACTGAAGTTCCACCCGTATGCGTGTCCACGTAATTTTTCGTGGCTGAATCTGAGGATAAAGTGGGTTCAGCCAAATTGGTTAATTTGTGTGATGTCATGTTGATATCTGTGTAAAAAAATATTGGCGTAAGCCACTCGAGTGTCTACGTACCCTTTTGTGGCTGCGTCGTGAAGAGTGGTCGGCTCAGAGACGTTGAGCAATTTGTTGGAATTTAAATCCAAATCTCCTGTGATGGTGCTCGACCCGTCCGTTTTGACGTGCATGCTTGAGCTGACGTCGACGTAATTTTTGGTGGCGGCGTCGTGAAGATTGGTCGGTTCGTTCAAATTGATCTCTTTGTGAAAATTTAAATCCAAGTCCACTGTGCTAATCACCGTTCCAGTTTCTCCTGACGAATGCGTGTCCACGTAATTTTTTGTGGCGGCGTCATGTGAGTTGGTCGGTTCTGCCAGGTGATGATTTTGTTTGAATTGAAATCCAAATCTGCAGTAATGGTGCTGGAACCGTCCGTTTTAATAT
Organism: Hydra viridissima; assembly: GCA_014706445.1. Lineage (NCBI taxonomy): Eukaryota > Metazoa > Cnidaria > Hydrozoa > Anthoathecata > Hydridae > Hydra > Hydra viridissima. Next base: position 356,920 of record QPEY01000124.1, read on the forward strand.
AAACATTGCATGCTGAGTCTGCTGCAAGATTGTCGAAATAAACGCTGAATTCGCTTCTGTTGAATTTGTCAATCATTTTTTAAATGGGAGGATTTTTTTTTTAATTCGATTTGCAATCACCAAAGGGTGTTGACGATGTCTTGAAAGCTGTTTCCCTCTTCACATTTTTTCAAGACGTAAAGACACAAGTGACCACAATTAGACGTGTTTCCAAATTGAACCCTTTCGCTGTTGTAAAATACAGGGCTTTTCAAATAGTCGACAAGCTCGACGAGAGGGGGTTGAGCGTAAGAGTCAAAGCTGAACTTCGCATCACCGTCTTTGTACCAGCACACCCAATGAAATCCTCCTGTGCTTGATTCACCCGTGTTTACAATTCCGCATTCTTTTCTTCTCGGTTTTTTTGGTAATTTGTTTCTTACAAAAACTCCTCCAAAGTTTTTTAATATCAGTTTTTTTGCTGCTTCCATCAACTGAAGAGTGGACAAAGCCTTGCTTGGCAAATCAATTCCATACATCAATTGAAAATTGGTTAAAATTCTTTGCACATTTATTTTCTTGTTTCCCATTTTTACTTTGTTAAATTTTTTAAAAATCCTTTAGACACCGCGATTATATCTCTGCACTCTGCGAACGACATTTTGTTCCTCTTTGAAATTGCTTTGTTTTCCGCAATTATCTTTCTGCACTCTGCAATCAACCTTTTTGCCTCTGTCTCCTCCTCGGGTTTTTCCTCGAGTTCTGTCTCTTCCTCTGGTTTTTCCTCAGGTTCCGTCTCTGCCTCGGGTTTTCCCTCGGGTTTTTCCTCTTGTTCTGTCTCTTCCTCTGGTTTTTCCTCGGGTTTTTTCTCAGGTTGGTCAAATTTGGAAAGGATTTCTTTCATCAATTCATCTCTCGTTCCGTCCCAATTTAGATTTTGTTTTTTTGCAAAATGGACAAGCGATTCGGTTGTGAAATCGTCGAGCCTTTCTTCAAGCATTGGTTTTTTTATGGGTGGTTGGTCATATTTGGAAAAGATTTCTTCGTATAGTTCTTCCTGCGTTCCGTCTCCGTTTAAACCTTCTTTTGCAAAATTTCTCAAACCTTCCAAATCGTATTCCTCGAGCCTTTCTTCAAGCATTGGTTTTTTTTATGTGTTTTGTCTCTTCCTCAGGTTTTTCCTCTGTAGATTTTTTTAATTTGAAATGACCATATTCCATCTTCCAAAATGATTCTTTTGTCATCGGCAGAGCTGAGAGAGACTTTGCTGATTTCTTCCGTGTAAATGTTGTACAAATGGGATCGGATAACGTTCATTTTGTTTACCTTTTCTTTTTTGGTTTCGAGACATTTTTTGTAATCGTCGTGGGTGATGTATTTTTTTACGACATTTGTTTTCACTCCTTTGCGTTTTTTTTCTCCGTATTTTTTTCCGTCTTTTTCTACGTCTTTTTCTATAAAGATCTTGTAAGAGTAGAGTTTCGACCGGAGACCGACAAACTCTTCAATCAGTTTTCCTCCGGTTTCGTCTTTGAACATCCCAATCACCTTTTTGTTTGCGCCAACTTTAAACCCAACGCTTTAAATGGCTGGATGGTTTTTGTCAAACTCACCCGTGTCGAATTTGCTTTCCACATCGTCGGAAATGTCTTTGTAAAAATTGTCCGTTTTGATTTCGTAAACAAGCGAGTCCGTGTCCGTCATCAATAACTTTGCTTTATCAGAGTATTTTTTTCTGATGTAGTCGTAGTGGAATTCAAACATCAAAGTCTTGCTCAAATCCAAGATGGACATTCCCAAATAAATTGGTTTGTTGAAAAACAGATTAGTTCTTTTCATGTGAACGGCGATCAAGTTTTCATCGAAAATCGTGTCTGGTGTAATTTGGTTTGGCTGACAATTTCATTGCTTCTTCCTTTTTTGTCATCAGTTTCACGTCCACTCGCTTTTCAATGTTTTCTATGGTTTTCCCAAACACCGAATTGTTCATCAGCTTGAAAAAAGTTTTCTCAAATTCGTTGGTGGCTTTTGTTCTCAAATCGGTGTTGAGGTCAATGTATGGTTTCATCCAATCCCGTTCTTCATATTTGATGCCTCTGTGCATCTCTGAAATTTTCATTCCCAATCGTTTATACAATTTAAGGTTTTCGCTGTGGAGGACGTAATTCTTTTTGTCTTTTAAATTTGGAACGAGTTTTTCCACTTTTTCAATTTTCCTTTTTTCAGGAGCCAGAGGGTAATCGTTGTGTTCGTCGTGAAGACTTTCTGGATAATCCAAATCAACTTCCAAAATGCACGGAATCGATTTCCAATTGGAAATTTCGTCTTCATTTATCCATTCGAAACCGTGACTGGGAAGAGGTTTGCACATAGCCCATCCGTACAAGTTGTTGGCGTCCAAGTATTGAATGAAGGACGACTCTTTGTTCGAATCGAACGAATCTCATGTGTCTTCCAATTCGGTTTGAAATCACGCTGATTCCTCCACGGGTTCCTTTTTGGACGATGAGAAGCATGTCAGGATTGCTCAACAGTTCCAATTTTATTTTTGTCATTTTCAAACAAGCATCCCAAGCCAACCCAGGAGATGTGTAATACCAGGCTGGGTCGAGCTTGTGATTTTATATGCAAACGTCCCTGAAATTTTCAAAGACGTCCACCAGAATCAAAACATCAGACACGTTGTACAAATCGTGATAATCCCTGAACGTTTTGCAACCAAACTCGTTCCAGACTGCTTGCGCATGCGCATAATTTTCATTGCTTATTCCGTCGTCGTTGAGTTTGGAAAAGAAGAATTCTTTGGGAGGCAATTGCGTTTCAGAAAACTTTTTGATCGAGTCCGTCCAATCGTAAGGGTAAATGCCTTTTTTGAGCAGCAAATCAAACTGTTTTCCGGAATAATATTTGGCGATGTTTTTGCACTGGTCTTTGGTCAGATTTTTTAACAAACTGTCCAAACTGAAGTTCATGAATTTAAAACTGTCGATGAATCTCAATTCAATTTTTTTTTCTTTTGTTTTTCCATCTTTCCCAGTGTACTCTCCAACTTTGATTTTTTTTGAGAAGCTGATGTATTTATCCTCATTGTATGGAATGCAGGTTAATTTTTCATCAGACAATTTCTTGATAAATAAATGGCTGTCGTAACCTGACAAATTGTGACAAATGACAGGAATGAATTTTTGAATTTGATATTTTGTGTTGCAAGTGTTGTGTGCAGCTCCTCAGTATTTTCCAGTAAAATGACAGTGATCGCGCACTTTTTCATTTTCGAGAATTTCCTCGCAAATGTGACAAACGGTTCCAGAATTGAAATTATTTTCATCTTCGAGGGTCATGACAATCTTTTTTTTGAATTTTATCATTTTGCAAATTTCCGTGATGTCTTTTTTGAGCATTTCCACAAATATTTTTGCAACGTCGTCCGTTTCGCTCGTCGCGGTGAACGTCACCGGATTTCTATTGTAAACGGTTTCGTTGAAGCATTTGATGAAATAGCAGATGAAATAGCAGAAAGAACTCGGAGTGTGCTTTTGGAATTGTTTTGTGTAATACTGATTTGGGTTGGGGACGCAAGTGTTGATTGGTGTGATGGAACTTTCAATATCTGCGTAAACCACAAATGGAACTCTCATCGACCTTTCTTTGTTTTCAAATGTCATGGTCGAATTTTTTTTGGGAAGTTCGACTCGAACTGAGCTGTGTTCTCTGCAATAAGTTGAATGTTTTGAAAGATCTTCCTCGCTTTTCAGCCCCTGCAAACAATTTCTGCAAAAATATTATTTTCCGTTGTGTTTGGATGATGTTTGTGTTGGAAGGAAATGAGTCGACTCAGATTTTTGATCAGCCAATAATGATTTGTTTTTTCGTCTGAAATGAGCAGCAAATCAATTTCATGTTTCCGTTTCAAAAATTTGGGTATTCGCAAAGGTTGAATGGATTTATTTTCGCACATGAAAACGTTGACGCTGATTTCTGGATTATTTTTTTCAAATTTTTTGATTTGATCGAGTTTGACCGGAAATTCAATCCCTTCCCAATTCAACTCTTTTGATTTTTCAATCAAGTTTTTGTCAATTCTTTCACCGTTTTTTTCTTTCATGTTCAGCGCCCTGGTGACACACCATTTAAAACATTCATTGTCCTCGTTTTCCATGTTGATGATTGCTTTTTTGCTTGCCAGAAAGTTGTCGAGAGAAATGTACAACCGACCTCCGATGGGTTTGTAATCAATCAAGTTGATATCCATTTTCAAGATGGCTGACACTGTGCAATTCGAACCCACTTTGTTGTAATTGGTCATGTTTTCCATGGTTTCCTCTTTTGCTTTTTCGTAAAATTCTCCCAAATCCGTCGACTCCAAAATAATTCTAGCTTTTGACGAAAAAGGGGCAACTCGATACACTTCCTCTCCAGTCGTAATGTTCACGCTCACCATCTCGTAAGTCAAAACAATAATCACTTTTTTATTTTTATTTTCTTGAAGAATTTTCATCGCTCCGTCTCTCGCCATATCTAAAAAGCAATAAGCGTCATGATGATTTCCTTCGACTTGATGTGAAAGTTGTTTGGCAACATGTCTAAGCGCGTGATGAGTCAATTGAAAATCAATTCGAGGTTTTCCGAACACGAGCGATTTCAGAGACAAATTTCTTTTTTTCAATTCTCTTTTTGTATTTTTTAATCTTTTTTTAACAACCTCTGGAACGTACGGATCAACGAACTCAAGCACCCTGTTGAAACTGTTGACGGTCGCATTTTTCACAGCAGTTGCAAACCTTGAAAAATTCCAGGAGTCAGCGCAGGAGGCGAATCTGGAACAGGAGTGTCAATGAGGTTACGTGATGGCTCTTGAACAGTTCTTGTCGCAACGACAGGATTTTGCAAATGGGCTGGTTTTGGAGCAAGAGCTGGTTTCCACATGAGAGATTGACTGAAATTGATGACAGGTCTTGGTGGAATTGTTGATGGTTTCGGAGCGATGACAGGTTATTTGACAATTTGACTTGGAGCAGGAACCGGTCTTGAAACAGGATCTGGAGCAATCGAACGAGGAGCAGGACGTGGAGCAGGAACCGGTCTCCTTTTTTTTATTGCTTCAACGAGATCAGCCTTTCGCATCTTTGAATAATTTTTCAATTTTTGGGCTTTGGCGATTTCTCGCAATTCTTTGACTTTCCATTTTATTATGCCAAGAAATTTTTGTTTACGCAAAATCAATTTTTTTTTCTTTGGTGATTTTTTCGGACTTGGCGATTTTTCGCATTTTGTTTTCTGTTTTATTATGCCAAGAAATTTTTTTTTTTATCGAAATCAATTTATTTTCTTTTTTCCGAGAATTTTTTCATTTCTTTTTTTTCCGAGAATTGAAAAAATTTTTTTTCGGACTTGGCGATATTTTAAATTTTTTCGGGCTTGGCGATTTTTTAAATTTTTTCGGACTTGGTGATTTTTTTTGGTTTTTGAGTTTTTCAGAATTTAAAATTTCAATCTTGATTCCATTTTCCACTTGGTTTCGATGTTGGTCGTTTTCACCATCGCAGGTTTTTTTCGAATTGAACCAACCCTCTCGTATTTTGGATGGATCGGTTTTTTTGAATTTTCCGTTTTCGCATTTTCCGTTTTGACATTTTCAATCCTCCCCTCTTTTTTAAGTCGATCCACAGGTCTGTATTCTTTTGCACCATCCAAAAGCAAATCTTTGCTGATCAGATTGTTTTCAACTGCAATCATTATCAAAGTCAACAAATTGTTTGAAGTTTTTGCGACTCCATTTTCCCTCAGCACATTTTTCAGGTAATTTTTTGTGAATCTCATGTTTTACTTTTAAAAAGAAAGAATTTTTTTTCTTAATTCATTTTTTTGTCAAGAATTTCATGACGGCTTTTCAGACCTAATAAGCAGCGTTCATGTTGGTTCCATCTGAAACAAGTTTGAACAATTTGTCTGAAATGATCACTGCAAAAATAACGGTGCTGTCTGGCACTGCCGTTCGAAATTTGAGGTTTACAACCAATTCAGCCGTTTTGGAAACAACTCTTTTTTTTTGCTTGCTGATATCAACAAAAAACAATGGATACAAATTTTTATATTCAAGCAGAGACAAACCAGATTGGCAAACAAGTTCATTTGTGCTGTAATATTTTTCGTCAAAAGAGAACGCATCAGAATGGGCCATGTTGATTTTCTTTTCTCCAAAATTCAAGTCGTAATTGTAATTTGGATACTTTATTCGATTAACGGTCACGTAAAAATTGCTGACATCGCAATGATCGAATACGGCTGAATTTGCAGTTTGACTGGAAGGTTTGTTTGTCTGAATTCCAAACACGATAAATCTCGGAACGCTTTTGTCCGTGATCCTTCCGAGACTCCAGGTGAATTTTGTGAGACCAGCGGGAATAGCTTGCCTTTCGACTTTGTTTGACTTATATGCCACTGGAACTGAAATTTTCTTCGTCATGAAATTCATAAATTCGTTTTTCTTCAAAACATCCAGCTCAATTCTCGGCATAAATAATCTGAATTTTTTGAGGTCGATCATTCCAGCACCAACTGTTCCATCTCGTTAAATGGCGTCATCATATTTTTTTTTTGTGAAGTTGATGGTGTGTCTGAATCCATGATCAGCTTTGTCATTAGTTTCACAAAATCCAAAAATGTGTTTTAAAGGTATCCTGAACGAAAATGCGCCAATGGATGTGGTGTCTGCAAACAAATTGTCTCGTCTGGTGTTAAATCCTGAATTTCCAGTGACGGATGAAGTGCCTTGGAATCACATTTGTTTCAAACCATCTGCAATCTGAAAACCAAAAGGGTATTTCAATAATCTAAGAATGGTTGTTCCTTGACCTGGATACATGACTCTTTCCACTTGGTGCCCTGATAAGTCGTAAGTGACGTCGTTGAACAAATACATCATGGCGTTGTTCACCAAGGCAATGCTGTCTGTTGTTGTTTAAGCGGTTCCATTCGCTTTTTTCAGAGCTCCCTCGACGAGTATGTAGGCCTCAGACGGAAGTGTCTGCATAGACTGGCAATCAATTTCAAAAACGATCGATGCTGAAGAATTTAAATCGAGGTTTGTCGGAAGGTACTCGAAAAAATCAACTTTTTCAATGCCGGTGTCATACTCTTGCATTTCATCAACTATTAATCTGTCGGTGTTTATCATTTTTTAAAACGAGGAAAAAAAAAATTTAATGTCATTTTGATTCGTGAAAAAAAAAATCTCGCAATCAAAAGTCTACTCCCCATTTTGACGAGATCTTGAATTCTGGTCGCGTTCTTTTTCGTCATTTTCCTTTTTACTTGAATGGACGAACCAAACATTTTTTTATGCAGCTCTTCCATCGGATTAATCGACACATACTGATCCACCTTTGCCGCTTCGTTCACAATCGTGTTGACCAATTGGTTTGGCGTCCCCGTCTTGGCGTAAACCTTTTCAGTCGCTTTTTTTCCTTTGTCGATGGCAACGTCTTTGGCGGTCAATAAGGCGGAAGAGGCCAATTCTTTTCCGGCAGACTTGGCTGCTATGATCGCTCCTCCTCCAATTTCGTTTGCTGCTGCCTTTCTCAATAAATGAAGAGACTATCTCGATGCGTTTGAAGATAACATTCTCCTCAAAAAATTTTTAATCGTGTCCACAATTCCTCCACCGACGACGACGTCCTTTTTTAAATATCTTAAATATCACAATGAGCATTTTTAAAATGAGAAAATATTTTTTTAAATCCGTCGTGTTTCACGACTTGATGTATTTTTGAATCGATTTGTATTCCTCTTTGTTGATTTCCCCCTGTCTCAGCAGCTCATCAAAAATTGCGACAGCTTCGTTTCTCGATGCGATATTTCCAGCATGACCTGCAGCAATGCTCAAGCTAAGTCTCTGCGCAAGCGCATTCGGATCGCTCGGAAGAATGATCACTCCATGACCTTTTTTCCCCCTTGTTTTAATTTTATTTCTTTCCCATATGGGTGCAATGATTTTGACATATTTTTCACTTCTCGAAGCTTTTGGCCTGTTCGGATTTGCATCAGATTCAATCGCACCGGTGCTGATCAGGATTTTTTCGTAATTTTTAAGGTCATCATCCGTGTAAATGTTTTTATCAGCTTTGGATCTTGAAATCAGCTCCCAAAGACCTTTTACCCCCTCATACTTTTCTCCACCAACAATGACTTCATTTTTATCGATGACAATTTGTTCATTTCCAATGAACATTTTACCACCTTCTCCTGCGTGAATTCGAAACACTATCTGAAGCAAACCGTTTGGATGCGTATTTGAACAAATAATCAAAAGCAGTGTTTCCAATATTCATTTTTTCAGGAGGCTTTTCAACACTCTTGAAACTTTCAAAAGACGACTCGCTTTCTGGATAAGTCAAAGCCAGTGGACTGTTGTCAACCTCTCTGTATGCGATGCTCTTCAGCTCGTTTTTCACATTTTCATTGCTCTCAATCAGCGGTTTGAAAAACTTGGACAAATCAGTCTGATAATTTGCATCTGAAATGTTGGCGTTGAGACTGTCATTGTAAAGCTTTTCTCTGTTGGCCATATAATTTTTCACAATCTCCTCTCTCTTTTTCGTGTCTTGTATTTTAAAGAAGGACATTTTTAAAATACGGAGAAAAAAAACTTAAACAAAAACTCGTTCGTGTTTTTGTTTATTTTCCTTTTTTGTAAAGGTTGTTGAATGCTTGAATGGCTTCTTCTCTTCCTTTTTGGATCAACGACTCTTTGACCGATTCGTTGATGTTGCTTTTGGTCTTTGTTCGTATTTCTTCAGTCATGGCTTTGAATTTTTTAAGCTCACTGAGAATTAATTCGTACTCGGAATCGCTCACAAATCCTTCCATGAGCGATTTTGAAATGTGATCGCTAATGGTATTCAATTTTGACTTGGAAAGAACTTTCAATTTTTCGTGCTTTTTGGCTTTCAGCATCAGTTTTTTGTTTTGTTGATTTCCGAAAATGGACAAAGCTCCCATTCCAACAGCAACACCCTCACACGCAATCGAAACTGGAGTGGCAACGACGGTTGACAAAAGCCCAATTCCTGCAATTCCCAAACCAATGCACACCGTTTGCAATCAATCATCTGCGAAACGAATAATTTTTGCTGCTCGATGGTATTTTTTACTTAGAGCCATTCGTTTCACTTATTCATCATCCATTTCTTTTTGGATCTCACTTATTTTTTGAAGACGATAAATGTGACCTTCATCTGATGGTGCTGTTGGTCCTGATGAATTTGGAAGAGTTGGATAAATTTTTTCAGTGTTTTTCAATATTTCTATCTTTTTGACAAAGTCAGATTTTTTTTTAATTCGAATTGATGTGATTTATTTTACAGAGCTTTTCACCTTTTTTGACAATGACGTCATGGATACTGTTGCTGCTCACATCCAAAACGATGTCATCCACAGACTCTGAAAAAGTAACATTGTTTTTGTGAAAGTTTAATTGATCGCTGATTTTGTTCATTAGAGTGACGACAGCAATTCCTTCGTCCAATTGCAGTCCAACTGACAACGATATTGTCGTGTGAGAAAGAGCAACAAATCTAATGTCTTTCTGAGCAAAAATCTTGTGCTGTCCGTTGACGTTGAAATAGGTTGGATGATTCAATTTTTTTTTGACCACAATAATGTTTTTCGGATATTTTCGTTCCAACTCTTTGATTCTCTCCTCCAAATGTCCCAAATGCAAATTAAAACTCTGAATCTCTGCTGAGGCGCTTTTTTAAAACAACTTGTGAGGGGCGTGCATTTTTTAACATGAAAAGAAAATGTTTTAACTCTTTCACTACCGCGGTTTTTTTTAAAAAAACTTTTCGCCGTGACCGCACTAATTAAAAAAAAATAAATAAAGATCACATATTATTCAAAACTAATAACTATATAAAGAAAACTAAAGAAAAGATCTTTTTAAATGTATCAAAGTTAACTACACAGCAATTCATACTGGGAAATGCAAGGAGTTCAAAAACGTCGTTTTTTATTGAAAGAAAGAAAGATTAAATGAAAAACAAAATTCTTTTATATATTTTTAAGAATAAAATATTTTAAAAGACATTTCAAACAAGTTACATAGGCAATGGAATCTATCATAAGTAATAAAAAATAGTTTTACTTTTCTTTTGAGAACAGAAAAAAGCTGAAACCAGTTTTTTTTAGAACTGAGTTTAGAAAATTAAAATAGAAAAAAATCAATTTGTTTGTAAGATGTGCTTAAAAAAAA
>QPEY01000124.1:415039-432178 GCA_014706445.1 Hydra viridissima
AATTTTGTAAGCTTCACAAGAATCAGTTTCTTTATTAAAATAGACTTCATTACTTATATCTATTAATTTATTAGTAAGGGTTTTACTGGAATGCTCAATTGATAAAATATTATGAACTAGAACATCATCTTCATTTATGGCACATGAAGTTTGAATGTCTTTCAAGTGTGCTTGAACTCTGGCTCGTATTCGACGCCTCATAGTAGAATATGATTTGGACCTAATAACAATATCCAACAATTTCACTGTAGATGCATTGTTAGAAATATATATCAATCCTATTCAGTAAGCCACAATAGAAAAGGCTTTATGAAATTATTACTAGATTGAAGCATAAAAATAAATTTATTTTTAAAAAAAATTATTAACCTTAACCTAACCTTTTAAAAAAATTATTAAACTATTAACTTTGTAAGGTCAATGTCCTTAAACAACGTTGACCAAAAAGACTCACCAACAATTACTAACAAGACTCATCAACATTGACAAACAAATGGTCAATAGAAATTTAAAGAGATATCAAAAAATATAAAGTTAAAATCTATTTAACAAATGCAAGCTTGCATTTGTAAACTTAAATTTTTAAAAATATCTTTACATATTTTTATAATTTTAAAATAGCAGTGGTTGCAAATTAGCAACGAAACTTTCAAATTTTTATGATTTGTCTTGATTTAATCAAAAATGAAAAAGTTGTAATATATATTTTAAAATAATGCTTAAGTAACATACTTGCTAGTCATCATTTCTTCAGTTCTCTTTAAACTTTTTTTTCCTTCCTTTTATTCGTAAATACAGACTTTTAGACGCACGTGTGGAAATAAATTTGAAGCATGTGAGCACAGTGTTTTCACTGACCAATCAAAATTCGTTTATAATTTTTTATTTTCATTTTAATTTTTGATATATCCTTTTTATTTATTTTTTTTAATAAAAAAAATGTACAGCCCTTAAATGAATATCTAGGTTTGAGAGTTCTAGATGCATATCTATAGATATGCATAAAAAAAATTATAGCCCTTAAAGGGCTATAATTTTTTTTATTTAAAAGAAATAAAAATTATAACTAAAATTGAAATTAAAAAAGGAAATTTTTATATTTAAAACGCCCTACTTTTGTCGGTAGGATAACGTTTGCACAATAATACAACGTTATGAATTGGTTGGTTTAATGTTATCATATCTACGTTAGCAGGACGTAAAATTAATTTGGGTTGCCCGACGTTATCCTAACGAAGTCGGTAAGACGTTTTAATTAATTGGTTGGCCCGACGTAATGATATCAACGTCGGCAGGACGCCATATTGTGTTAAGTGGCCCAATTACAAAATTCCGACGTCGGGCCAACTTGCGGTGTTATCTGGGAAAGCAGCAATAAGTAATGCATCAGGTATTCAAACCTTTAAAGGATCCAAATAAAAGTTTCATATAAGAGTAAGTAAAGGCTGATGAATGTGACGGAACTCTTACAAATACACGACGGAAAAATGGTTTTATCAGTCAATTAGAACTATTTCTTGACCGCTCTGTACAGTGGCTTATATTCTAATAACGCACTAATATGTTGTTTCTCCGCCATCTTATACAGCACCAAGTTGGAAAAGCAAATCATCCTTCAGGCTTCAAAGACAGTATTTGAAAAATGTTAGAAAATTGTGAAAAACTGTCAGTTGTTTCATTTGAACCTTTTGAAGTGGAGCTTCCAAATATTGATTCAAAAGAATTAAGTACTGATTAGAAATATCATTTTGACATTTGTAATTCAATTTCAAAAAGTAATATATCAATGTTTTTGTCACTGAGAGATCCTGGAAACATCTTACATTCATGTTTGTTCACAAAAGTCAACGAAAATTTAAGGTGATATGTATCCACAATAAACCCATTATTAGATCTCAAATTTTTGACCAAGTATGTTGTTAATATATATTTCGCCTGCTAGTTTGAAATAAAAATAAAACTAACCTGTAGTTATGAGTCCCATCATTTCTTCGGAATAATAAAAAAATCTTATTACTTATCCGGCGAGCTTAAGAATATTGTAAATCTAATATTACAAAGAAATGCCTTTTTCTGTCACCCTGAAAAAATTTCGTTGGATATGCTTGTTGATAAAAGAATGAATATTAGTGAATTAGGTATAAGGCAATTTATAAAATGTTAAAAGTCCTTTGATAATCAGATGTCTATTCAACCGCTTTACGTTCACAATCTGAGTTTAAATGCAGGAGATTTTGTTGATATGATTAATTGGCAAAATATTAATATTACTGAGCCTCCATTTATAAAGCAGATCTCAATTGATACAGTTCAATTTCTCTAATTCGAATCTCCTTAATTCAAAAACCTCAGTAATTCGATTAAATGTAAAGTCACCGTGAAATGCGCTCAAGAAGAATTAACTTTCTATAATTTAAAAATCTCTCTAATTCGAACTTTTATTTTTCTCCACGAAGTTCAAATTAGAGAAATTGTACTGTAACTTTAAAAAAATGATTTGCTACATTTCTAATACAATTGATATTCTAAAGATACCATGCCACAGTAAAACAGTTCAACGATGCATAAAGTTTGTATTAAATACTTCTACATCAGTTTGTGGTAATGAAGCAAGAGATGGAGCCATACGAGCTAAGTTAACATCCCAGTGTGATTCACCAAGGTTTGAAAATAAGAAAAATTTCATAAATTGATTGAAACAAATATAAATTCTGTCTAAAGTATTTTAAACAAAATGCTTTAGACGTCTTTGTTGCCTTTTTTTTACGCTTAACCTCTCGAGTTCCACATTTGGGTTGTTTGGTGGTTTCCATAATGCCAATTCTTATTGAGTTGGAACAGCAATTTAAAACCAGATACCATTTATGGTCTTAACTTGCTCTGTTGAGCTTTTTTTACAATACTACCACTAGTTTATCGTCCAAAATTTATGAGATCCTTCAACCACTTTATATTAGAGTTTTTTTATTGGAGTTTTCCTTCGCCAAGATAAGTTGCGTTCACGGCATGATCTTGTACCTAGTTATCTTAAAAGAGTGAGTTATATGAACTTGTGGGTTAATGAGAACCTCAGTTCTTTACTTTTTTGGTTGATTTTTTAAATAAAAAAGGTCCTGAAATTTTTTTTAACGAAAACTTTCAGAACTTCAACTTTATTTATGTGAAACTATGGGCCTATATAAAAAAACTATGGCCTTATATAAAAATTATATAATATAAAAGTTTTCTATGGCAAAATTACAGCAGTTTTACCCCTAGTTTTTCTGTTGACAACCCTGCTAGTGATTTTTAAAAACTGCTTCATTTCATATTTTGTTGATTAAAATATAAAAAAACATTCTAATAATCAAATAAAAGTTTTTAAAGCCAAATAATTTTAAATTATACTGAATTTATGTTTTTTTGCGGTCAACATCCAATTTTACCAATATATTTATTTTTCCTAATACTTAATATTAATATTTTCAACTTAATATTTTTCTAATATTAGGGTTGACCGAATTATAATAAAAAATTGGTTGCAGTAATGAAACACTGTTAAAATGCTGTTTTATGATTCAACATTTCAAAAATTGTTTATTCAATTTTTTTGTTAAAGGTTCGCATTTATCATCTTTTAGTTAAAGTAAAATGTTATTGTTACATGAACCTAAGAATGTAAAGCATACATTAACGTTTGAAGATCAACAATCGGGATGTTTTGGATTAAATAATTGCTTCAGCACAGACACCAAAAGATGTTGCAGTTCCTGCCATTTATCCACCATCAATATTTGAAAAATATTTGCTAAATGTTAGTTCAATCATGTATATTTAACAAATTAGTAGTTTTAGTGGTCTTCCTAATTGATCTTTAACAGCTTGTAGAGTGTCAATAGACTCTGTCTCCTTTAAAATATTTTCTCTGTTTCCTTAAGGATTGGCATCATCTCATCAGTAACATCAGTAGCTCGATTGCATCTAGGAACTACATTATCAACATATTTGTTTTTTTGGAATAGAAGCTATAACATAATGCTACTCTGTCTTACTTTTATGGCATTTGGTGTTATCTACTAGAACCATATCCTGTTTTTCATCAAATCAAGTACACGCCAGTTTATTTGTCTCATCACTACACAACTTAATTTCTTTTTTTCTCCAAATTTTCATTAATTTACCCAATACTTCTTTCTCTTTTATTCATATTGCATCAAAAGCCTTAATTTTTATTTCGTGTTGGTCTCGTTCAAGCAGTTGCTCCAGTAGCAACATTCTTAAAACTTTTAATTTTGTTTACTTCCTAAAATGCAAATATACGATAATAAAGCTGCAATAATAAACCCGCAATAACTCTGCTTTGTCGAAGCTTTTGTCACGTCATTTTAATTGATAATCAAAAAGAAAGTAAATATTTGAAAGAATTTTAACAAAGTTAACATTTCGTCAAGGTTCAACACCTTTCATATCTAAATTACTTTCACAATTTAAAGGTTTTGTGAGTTTCACTGCTGTATGACTGCTCTGGGTTAGGGCTATTATATAGAAAAATAAAAATCGATTTTTTACCGAAGGTTGTGTAACAATTACAGAAATAACACATACTCATTCAACTTTGAAAGGGCTACAACAAAAAGAAAAGTTCATCAGTAATCTTGTATGTGCGTGAAAAAATCATATACTTAGGAAAAAAAAAAGAACAAGCATTTTAAAATGAAACTCGCCTTTAAAGCTGAAACACTGCAAATTGCAAAATAGAAGTAACTAATCAATTATGAAATGCTAGAAATAATAACTTTGTATTTTAGTGAGTTGCGCAAAGAAGGATGTGCTGAAGGACGTTCGGTATTGAGAAATGTGAAAACCATTCGAGCAAGGGCAACCATAAGGGACTCGCACGGATTGATCAGGCCATCCAGTAGCGGCTAAATCTGGTTTTTTCTTACGGGGTTTATCTGGGTCCCTTTTGGATTGCCCGTATGCGCGCCCAGATCAAGTGAAAGTTTCTTAATCTAACTTATGACAATTGTAGCTCTTATTAAAAAGTCAATCGTTTGGACGTAAGAACTAGTTTTTCAATTTTTCTTAATTTAAATACCATAAGTTCACAAAGAATAAAACGACGAAAAATTGGTGCGGATGTAATAAACAGTATAGCAAAATTTTATGATGCTCAAGATTGGTTTACATATTCTGATCATAATTCTGATAACGAAGAAAGAGAACAACTAAACCAAAATGAAAATAGCTTGTTTGACGATTAAGGAAAATGGGCAGCCAGTTTAAAATAATGATTAAGACAGTTTACTACAGATTTTGAGAAAAAATGAATCAGATTTGCCGAAAGATTCTAGATCGGTATCTACACACAAAAAAGCCTTTTTGTGTTTAGAAGTGAATATTACTGAATTGGATTGCAATTTTGGCTTTATCTACAATTAAAAAAATTACTTCTCTTAACAGACCTTTCAGTTTTTACTATACAAATCAAAATCGATGGTATTTAGCTGTTTTACAACTCAAACATATCGCTTCGGCCATGTAGTTTTCTCGCAACACACCGATGATATGAAACAATATTCTCTTCTATGAAAAACCTTTATTAACAAATTTTCTACTTTTTAATACCAAGCAATATCCAGCAAAAATGTCGTAAAAGTCAACAAATACTTTAACTCATATTTACAACTATAGTTTATATATAATATATATAATTTGTGTAATTGCTATCAAAATAATACCTAAACAACAATAAACGTTCTAACAACTTTTGAGACTGAATTACAAGCCAATACTTGGTTCTTTTTAAATATTTTAAAACCCATTGCCAGTAATAATTATGTATAAATTCTTTTTTAGGAGTTTATTTTCAAAAAATCTTTTTTTTAATGGTAATTGTGATTATCAAAAATTAAATATTTATTTGATTGAAGTAAATGAAGATTTATATGAATGTTTACTAAGAAGCAAAGTTGTCCAAAAATACCATTGTTTACCTTATAAAAATAGGTTTGTTGTAATGCCACAGTTGCACTATTGAAACAATTTGAGTTTTGTATTTGCTTTTGAATACGGAATTTTCGTTTTACCATATTTTTATTTGTTCTTTGCCACATCAGTGTGAAACATGTGTTTTTTTATGATATACATGAGGTTTTGTGAACGAAAGGAATACACCAATCATTTAGAAAAATGTGTTTGTGTGCATGTTTAGTAACTAAAAATCCCAAACAGTATGTCATTTTGTTTGCAACGTTTGAGCTTTTTGTTCCGTCCAGAAATATCAAGCATAATTTACTCAAAACTTGATTTTGGTTGGTGTGCCCCTTTCTTTCTCAATACTTCATGCAATTGTGAATATTAACTTTTAAATGTAATGTTTTATTTGTTTGTTAGAAAATAAATTTCTTTTTATTTTAACTTTGAATTATAAGCAGTTTTTTAGGTATAACATAATTACTAGACTGCAGAGAGTATGCTACAGTGGTTTTTGACATTGAGATGAAGGCTGAATATATTATCTTCAATTGGATTATTAAAAAAATTAAACTTCACAAAGTTTCAACGTTGGCAAGAAAGCCAACATTGAAACTTTTGCAGGTAAAAATATATAGTAGCAATTAAATTTATACAGCAATTTACTACTTAAAATCACTTTAAAAACAGTTTATATGTTTTTTGATTGTAGGTAATTAGAAAACGCCTACGAAAAAATGAATATAGCAAGAGGTACCTCTGCATGAAGTACCTCTGCTCCTTCTTTCAAAAAGAAGTTTAGTAAGCAAAAACAAAGCAATGTTCAAAAAATCTCCTATAATGGACATTGTCTGACACTATTCTGGCAGAAACTATTAACAACAATTATGCACTCATTTAAAAACAACTGGGGATTTAATGTAAAAGTGCTGTAAAAAACTATCATTAAAAAATGTGTATATCTAACATATTTTTTGTTTTCTCTTATTTTATAATGAATTATATTTTTTGTTACCAGGTTCAGGTTCTTGTAAATAATAGTAGAGCAAATCCAACAGATTTTGAAAGAAGAAACGTGAAGTATCTATTCTCTTCCAAAGTGACACAAAAATACAACCGAACAGGCCAGGAAAAATAACCATTTAAATTATTGCAACTATATCAAGTAATTTTTGTGAAGAGATTTTTTATATATTCCCCTTATTTACTTGTAAAAAAAGAAAATATAGAAAAATATACTCACAAAATATATTGATTATGTTCTTACTTCGAATTATATAGCAAAAAGAAATATACTGATATATACTTACTTCGAATTATGTAGCGAAAAGAGCCGTAGTACTTTCACCTTACCTCATTTTCTTAATAGTGCTTCTGTGGAAATTAGATCTTTATCTTGGGAATATCTTCAACTTTTAACAACTATTTATGACCTTTTTGGACAGAAAGCTCATTAAAAAAATGATTTGAGTTGATAAATAACTTTATAAAATTTTTTTACAATTTATTTCAAATGAAGTAACCAAGTTTTAATGTCTTTAAAAAAGCCATGTAACAAAACAAAATTTATTAAAAAAGCTCCTCAAAGAAGTACTTTTTTCATATTTTGGTAATACTCGAGATAGAGACATTAATGGCCAAAAAGAACTTATAAATAGGCAACAATATTTTTCTCTACAACTTATTTAAGTAATCACCTTTCCACAATTAAAACGGTTAACTTATTTAAAATGAAACAAATAAAAATTAAAATTTCAATGTTCAATAAAATGATAGTTTTAAACTATCAAGATAAAATTTAAAAATGTAAAATTTAAAAATGTAAAATTTAAAAATGTAAAATTTAAAAATGTAAAATTTAAAAATGTAAAATTTAAAAATGTAAAATTTAAAAATGTAAAATTTAAAAATGTAAAATTTAAAAATGTAAAATTTAAAAATGTAAAATTTAAACTATCAAGAGAAAATGTATAATGTGAAATGTAAGCTTTCAAGATGAAATATTTTTTCTTTAAATTTAAATTGTGTAACAAACATCAGGGAGAAACCTGGAGTTAAGAAGGGGAAAAAAAGTTGCCGAATGATTTTTTGTTTTTTATTTAATTCTACTCACATGGTCCCCATTTAGATACCGCGGCCAAATCCCAAACGGTTACCACTTGGGTCCCCTATGCTTGTGCTAGCTGGGATTTCCGTGATCTTCAAGTTTTGGTAATTATGGATGTCTTCTAAAAGAAGTGCATGTCTATATTGTTAAAGAATATATCAATTAGGCTGTATTGACATATATTAAGTCCCAAGTGCATCGTTCCTGTATTCCCTTGTAATATGAGGTCTAAGTAAGTTTGTTTAAAAAGAGTTTCATTTGGCTTGCCCTTAGTTTAAGTATAAGTGTAAAGCTCGTGTATAATTCGTCCGTGGTTTATGCATGCTTCGTGTTTGGTTTGACAGGAAGAATATATATCGCTCATGAATGATTCTAGTAAAGATCGTGTACACTCTAGAGCCAATTGTTAATCGTTGTTTGCAGGCATGAACAGCCCAAGCAATATTGAGGAGGTGATTCTTAGAAAATTTCAAGCGCTTCTTTTTTTTGGATCTGCATTTAAGTACTCGGTAGATCAAAAAACTTTTTCAGAATAATGTAATTAACTTCATATTAACTGCAACAAGTGATCATATTCCAAAATATAAAAATTTTTAGAGGGTTGCTTTGACTTACAAAAAAGAAATTAAATAAAATATTGATGATTTAAAAATGAAATTAAACTCATTTCAAAAACATATCAATCAAATAACTTTGTCAATAATCTTCATTGAATTGAATTTTAGAAGAATCAAACCTTAATAAATTAAATATATTTGTTTAAATTGCTAAAATGTAGCGCATTAGCATTTTTTCCCATACTTATGCGTCAGAAACGTCATGCGTTGACTTACCGTTATTTTAAAAAATTTGTGCTGAAGTAATAAAATGTTTCTTATATAATGATATGTTTTTGTTTTCTTACCGTGATGATGTAATAAAATGTTTCTTATCGATGTAATAAAATGTTTCTTGTCGTAATATTTGTTTTCTTTCCAATATAATAAAATTTTCTTGTTGCGATAAAGTTTTCTTGTAATATTTTCTTACTGCAATTCTTGTCGCACTGATATAAATTTATTTTCTTCTTTAAATCTCTTGCGGATCTGTGTTTTCCGGACCGAAAAACTTATCATAATTGATCAAGTGAAAACATGGTTTACCGATCGAATTAAATCTGTTTTTGTAATGTCCGATAGCTAACGTGTGAATTCCATCTTCCAAAACAATTCTTTTATCATCGTTGGTGCTGAGTGCAGCTTTGTTGATTTCTTCAGTGTAAATGTCGTGAAGATGAGATCGGATGACGTTCATGGTTGCAAACATTTTTTCTCCATTCATTAAGCACTTTTTATAATCTTGGTGCTCTATTTTTTATCAACAACGCTTTTCTTGACTCCTTTACATTTTTTGTGTTCTTTTTCTTCAAGGATCTTGTAAGAGTAGAGCTTAGGTCGAAGTCCAACAAATTCTTCAATCTGTTTTCCTTTGCTTTCGTCTTTGAACATTCTGATGACTTTTTTGTTAGCACCAACCTTAAACCCAACGTTTTGAACGGCAGGGTGTTTTTGTCAAATTCATTCGTGTCAAATCTGCTTTCAACGTCATCTGCAATGTCTTTGTAAAAATCTTCTGTTTCGATTTCGTAAGTGAGCGAGTCAGTATCAGTCATGAGAAGTTTTGCGCGGTCCTTGTATTTTGGTTTGATGTAGTCGTAATGGTGTTCAAACATTAAAATTTTACTTATGTCAAGGATGCACATTCCTAAATAAATTGGATTGTTGTAAATCAACTTTGTTTTCTTCATGTGAACGACGATCAAGTTTTCATCAAAAATGGTGCGACTTTCGAAATTGGGTCTTTTAGATAATTTTAAGGCTTCTTTTTCTGTAGTGACGAGTCTGACGTCTACATGATTTTCAATGTTTTCCATGGTTTTTCCAAAGACGGAGTTATTCATGAGCTTAAAGAATTCCTTTTCAAACTCGTTTTTAGCACCTGCTCTTAAATTGGTGTTTCGATCAATGTTAATTTTCATAAAATGTTCTCCTTCAAATGTGAAGCCTCGATGAAGTTTTGTAATGACTAGCCCCATTCGTTCATATAGTTTAAGATTTTCGTGATAGACGACGTAATTCTCTTTCAGGTTTAAATTTGGTACAAGTTTTTTTGCTTTTCCAAGGATCATTTTGTCAGGAGCTAAAGGGTAATCGTTGTGATCGTCGTGAAGATGTTTGGGATAATCTAAATCAACTTCAAGAATGCATGGCATGGATTTCCAATTGGAGAGTTCGTCTTCGGTCATCCATCTAAAACCTTTAGTAGGAAGATTTTTACACATAGCCCATCCGTGTAAATTATTAGCGTCCAAGTACTGTATGAATTTAGATGGTTTGTTGGGATCATACGATTTACCCATGTATTTGCATTATAAGCTCTAATTCGACATTAGTCATTTTTAACATCGCATCCCAAGCCAATCCAGGGGATGTGTAATACCAAATGGGGCCTTGACCGTGATGTTTCATGCACACGTCTCTGAAATTTTCACAAACATCTGCTAGTATTAATACATCTGAAACGTTGTACAGCTCGTGATAGTCTTTAAACGTTATACATCCAAATTCATTACAAAGGTTTTGAGCGTGTGCATAGTCTTCAACTTCTATATCTTTGTCGTTGAGGTTGGAGAAAAACTCTTCTATTGGGGGTAATTTTGTTTTTGAAAACTTTTCAATCGAATACATCTAGTCGTAGAGATAAACACCTTTTCCTAGTAACAAATCTCGTTTTGTTCCACTATATATTGAATTCAGATTCTTACACATTTCATCTCCTTTTTTAGATCTTCTATAAGCACAATCTTTACAATTTGTTTTGCATTTACATTTATTCCCTTTTTTATCTTGACAGTTTTCCTTGCATGTATTTGGATCTAACCTAGCACATTCAGCGCACAAATCTTGAACAAGGTTGTCAGCCAAATCTTTTAATGAACTTCCCATAAATTTAAAGCTTTCAATAAACCTTAATTCTCTCCAAACTTCACGCAGTTTACCTTCCTTATCAATAAATTCTCTTACTTTGATATTTTTTGAGAAACTGATGTATTTTTCTTCGTTGTTGGGTATGCATTTTAATTTTCCACCGGTTAATTTCTTGATGAATAAATGGCTCACATAACCAGAAAAATCGTGGAAAATGATGGGTATGAATTTTGGAATTTTATAATTCAAGTTGCATTCTTTGTGAGCAGCTCCTCGATAGTCTCCAGTTAAATTTTTACCTTTTGAAGATGCAACACAATGTCAAATGTGACATTGTGTTGCATCTTCAAAATTCTTTTTATCCTCATCAGTCAAAACCATCTTTTTTTTAAAATCAATCTTGTTGAAAATCTTTGTAAGGTCTTTTTCGAGACTATTTACAAATTTTTGCGCAACGTTGTCATCATCGCTTTCTGCTGTGTACGTGACAGGCTTTTCTTTATAGTCTTTAGGACCTTTGATGTAATAACAGAAGGAGCTTGGAATGTGCTTTTGGTACTGTTTGGTGTAAGATTGATTTGAGCTTGGATTGCAAGTATTAACAGGTTTGATGAAACTTTCAAAGTCGGCATACACCACAAACGGAACACTTATTGACCTGTTGTAGTTTTGAAACTGAACGGTTGTTCCTTCTTCAGGAAGTTCGATTCGGACTGATATGTGCTTATAACAGTCAACTTGATGCTTGTGAAGATCTCCTTCCTTGTCGTAAGCTTGCATACAATTTCTGCAAAAATATTTTTTGTGTTGACGAGCTGATACTGAAGAACCGGCAACTCGACTGAAACTATTAATCACACAATAATGGTCAGTCTCTTCGTTTGAAATGAGAAGCAAATCGATGCTTTTAGGTCTATCACAATATTTGGATATTCGTAAAGGGTAAGGGTTTTTGTTTTCATATCCAAAGACGTTAACGCTAATTTCTTTATTGTTTTCTTCAAACTTGTAGATTTTATTATTCTTAACAGAAAATTCCATTCCTTCCCATTCCAACTCTTCCGATTTTAGAATCAAGTCTTCGTCAATTCTTTTGTTGTCTCTATTTTTTAGATTCAGCGCTCTGGTGACAGACCATCTAAAGCATTGATTGTCTTTGTTTTTCATCATAATATAATTCCTACAGAAATGCTTAACGTTCAATGTTCAACGTCGTTTCGTCATTAGTTCCTAGGCTTTGAATTAGTTACTAGGCTTTGGTAGAGCGCGTTCTTCAAATGCACGCGGCCATTGGAGAAAGATCTTTTCAGCGAGTAAAACTTTTTTACTTTTGGAATTTAATTATTAGTTTAGATATATTACATAAAGAATCATCTTAATCAATTATATATCATATTATAATTGAAGTAAGTATATAAAATTGTTATATACACAAAGAAGAAAGGACTAAAATTTTTATTAGATAAAGTAGAAAGGATTTTAATTTTTTAAATCGTTTAGATTTTGTTTGTTTTAGTTTTTCTCTCAGCAGTTTTATTTTTATTATTTTATTTTTTAGAAAGAAAATAGGGGTATGGATGTTATTTAAAGTTATACTAATGCTGTTTTCATAAAATTGTTATTTTTACATTGAAATTTCTGTGATGCTATTAACTATTTATGTTCTTTTTTAGAAAATTTAGAAAAAAAAAAATTAAAATTTTGTGCCAACACTGACAACGCATGTCACATGTTATTGTATGTAAAGGTTAAATGTTGTTATGAAGATTACAGTTCTCATGAGAAAAAAAAGAAGGTAAAGAGAATTGTTTGTTAATATATATTTTGTATCTTTGTAAATTTTCTTGCGTCATTTTTAGAATTTTTGTTTGCACACGTTTATTGTTTGCATATATGCTTTTTTGATATGTATGTGTGTGTGGTAATAAGTGCTTTATAGTTGTTTTATCAATATGTTTTTATAATAATGTAAAGTGTTTTTTTACTGTTTGTGTATGTGTTAATATGTGTTACATAATTGTTTTAAAAATGTGTTTAAATATGTATATATGGTATTTATTTATTTTAGTATATATTTAACCTTATATACATATTTAAACACATTTATTGTGCTTATAGTTTGTACATATGTTTATGTTATGCTCTTTCCGTGTTTTTAAAGTGCTGTGACTTGGTAAACATCTACCTGAAAATCAATTGTTGTATTTTAGAGAAGGAGCAGAACATATGGCTTTAGATCGTGCAGCTCAGCGTGATATGCACCTAATGGCATGGTTTAAGTTAAATACTGAAAATGAAAGAGCATATTGCTATTCGTATGTAGACATTCCTTATCACTTTATATTTGATGATAAACATTGTAAATGGAAGGTTAGATAAAGGGGTGGTAATAAGGTGATAGTAAGAATGTATAAAGTTAATCCAACTGGAGAATTGTTTTTTCTTAAACTGTTACTTTTGCAAGCAAAAGGAGCAACATCTTGGGAGGATGTGCGTACTGTTAATGGTATTGTCCTTGAAACGTTTCGTGAAGCATGTGTTTTAAAAGAATTGTTGCTAGATGACACTGAATGGCAGAATACTCCTTCTGAGGCGGTTTTAACACGTACGCCAAAGAAAATTAGACAGTTGTTTTCAATTATTTTGACCTTTTGTGAACCTGACAATCCTTTACATCTCTGGAATACATACAATTTTTTTATGATGGAAGATTTCATTCACCACTCAGTCCCACTTCTAATAGCTGAACAAGCTACTCTTCATCAAATTGAAAAGATTATTAATCAAATGTGTTATATAAAACCATATTTGTTTATAGTTGTATATATGTTTAAATTATGCTGTTTCCATGTTTTCAAAGTGGTGTGATTTGGCATTATGTTGAGCAAGATTGATAACCTTGCCAGCCAAGCGATGTACTTATAGCAGAGTTGTGACTTGGCAGCATTTAGTGCCAGGCGGAGTAACTGCTTTGGAGCTAGGTTGTGTTGTCTAGCCTTTTTTAATTATTCTCAAAACACATAATAATGTCTGTTAATGTTTAGCGTAATGTGTATGAGAGTATGCAACCTTGATCTTTAAGTCTAGGGTGTTTTCATGTCCTAAATTTGAAGTAATTGAATAACTAATATTGAACATAAAAACAAATATACTTTTATGTATTTATATGTTTAGTAAAAAGATAAATATAGTTAACTTTAAATTGGTTTTCTAATTTTGCCTTTCATATTTTAATTTGCTTTGTTATCTTCACTGGATTTTAGGATCAAGGATGTAAATATTCTATTGTTATGTGTTATTGTTGTGATGTTTTGTTGGTATTCATTTTTAACAATAGACACCTTCATGTTGGTGACTATTGTAAAAAATGAATAATAGGTAGTTTCATTATTGGAACTTACTGCTTTTATTTATTTACTGAAAGCCAAGACAACATTATGCAAAAAATGCAATTTATATCTTAATTTGGATTTTTTTTTTTTTTTTTTATAGTATTGTTAATCCTTCCTTTTGTACTTCGAAACAGATTTTATTGTTACATTTTCGATAAATGTTTATATTAACTGCCATGTCAAAATGGGTTACTATAAATAGGTAAATCGATTTTCAGTTTTTATGTGGTGTTTTATTTTTGTTTTTTTTGTTGTTGTAATTATAGTATCATAATTCCATTTTTTTTTTTCTTTAGGATTTACGATTGACGCATTTATACGATTTATAAAAAGAAACCTGATTACCTTTTATTGTAAATTTTGGTCAGTTAAAATGATATAAATGTATGCAATTAGTGCAATTTTTTTTAAATTTTCTCTATTTTAAGCCTAATAATTTGCTGTACGTAATTTAGGGAATCTTTTTAAATGGGTGGTGAATATTGTAGTTTAGCGCATTTTTCAAATATCGAGTTGCTTAAATTTTATAAGGTTTTTAACTAATTAATTAGCTTAGTTTGGATTTGCAACACTTTTGAGGAAAGAAAAAATTCTTATATATGTTTAAATCTTATAAATATTAAAAAGAAAAAACTCTTATACACGTAAATCATTGTTTTACATTTCATTATTCTGGTAAAAGGTCTTCATCAAAAACTTGACTACTCTTAATAAAAATAACTATTCTCCTAACCACCATTAAGGCAAAAACGGGGAAGGGAGGTCCTTTATTAGTGTCAAAATATTTAAGAGAATTAAATTTCGAGTAACAAAAGGAATTTTTAGCAAATGGTAGTAAGTTACCGTTTACTAAAAGCTATTGAAACAAAGAGGACATATATAAAAATGGTCAGATTAGTGCCATAAATAGTAATGGTCAGTTATTTTAAATAAATTTATTTGGCTATGTGCATTTAACGTTTTAAAGACATTTTCCTGTTTTAAAGAAAAATGTATCAAGGGGATACCAAAAAATTAATAAATCATGTATAATTTACGTTTGCTTAATATTAATCTTATTAAAATTCATGTTATAAAAAATATAACAAGAATATAGCCTTACTTTTTCGTCAATTTAAAGCATGATAAAGTGTTATTATTTTGTGTTAGTAACCAAAAACATATTGTGTTGAACTTAGTAATGTCGAGGAAAATGGTTCTGCCTTACACTGATGTGACTTACGTCAGTTGTAAATTACTTAAATAATGTTGAATAATTGGTAAATTATTTTACATCCGCATACTTTTTATTTTAATTTTAGAGATGGTTTAATTTTGTCAATTTGAAGGCGTTTTTCTAAAAGGGTATAGTTAAGGTTTCGCAACTTTAAATTGTGGAAAACTGCCTCTATAAATATGGTCCGTCTGTTAAGTAACAGACCGACCATAACCCGTATTACGGGTTGCTTTTTGCTAGTGTTGATAATTGTCTTTTTGTTTTTCAAGTCATCAGGCAGCTCGATGTATGAAGAACCGACGAGAGGGGTGTAATCGATCATGTTAATGTCTATTTTCAAAATTTTGGAAACTTTCCAACTGGATCCTTCATTGCTGTAATTAACCATGTTTTCAAGAATTCTTTCTTCCCATGTTTTAAAACTTTCTCTTTTATCTGTCGATTCAAGAACAACTTCGTATTTAGAAGGGAAGGATACAGTGCGAAGAATTTCTTGTCCAGTAGCAATGTTCACACGCGTCATTTCACATGTTAAAACAAGGTTTGTTTTTGTGTTTATTTCTATGACTTTGATCAAAGCATCTTTAACCATGTTTAAAAAGGCTGCAGGGTCTTGATAATTTCCAGAAGGGAGGTATGAAAATTGTTTGGTGATATAATTTAGCGCATGATCAGTCAATTTAAACTTTATTTGTGGCTTACCGAATACTATGTCTTTGAGAGAATTTATTCTTTTTTCAACTCCATTTCTTACATTGCTCACTGTTTTCTTCACAGTATTTGGAACGTATGGATCAATGGCAGTAAGCATGCGGTTGAAACCATGATAAACCGCATTTATAGCAGTCTTCTTAAACCTTGAAAACAATCCAGGAGCAATGACAGGTGTTGAATCTACAACAGGATTGTCAAGGATATGAATTGAAGCGATGACAGGTCTTTGAACAGCAGGATTTTGCAAATAAGCTGGTTTTGGAGGAAGAGGAGGTTTTAACACGTCAGATTTAACAGGTCTTGGTGGAATGATGGATGGTTTTGGAGCAATGGGAGGCTTAGTATCAGGTCCAATAACAAACCTTACAAAAGACCTTTGTGCTGGTTTAACAGAAATTTTCATAGAAGGTTTCGGAGCAGTCCTTCTACGCGTTACAGAGCCAATAACAGGCTTTGTATTTTTTATAGCTTCAACAAGCTCTTCCCTTGTCATTCTTGTATAACCTTTTATCGCTCTTTCTTTACCATCCTTTCGCAATGCTGTTAGCGATTCGGCTTTTTTATCTTTCGATGCTTTATCACTCATTTTTTATACATAAAATAAAATTTTTATAACTCATTTTCAATTTTTTTAAAATTTAAACAAAAAAAGAGAGAATTTAAGTTTTCAGCAAACTTATATTTCATAGTTTTTTTTTTTTTTTTTTTTTTTTTTACAACTTCAAAAAATTTCAACATCTTTACTTTAAAACTACATATAATAAAACGAAAAAAAATAAAATCATATAA
>QPEY01000124.1:447994-465113 GCA_014706445.1 Hydra viridissima
TTTATAAGCTTGAGCAAGTTTAAATTTTTTGTTTTAAAATGCGTTGTTATGGCGTTGCTACGGACTTCTCAATTTACTATGGCCACAAAACACATAATTGTACACACTTGCTTATCTATTTATTAAAAAAAAAAATTAATAAAATTGTTCTATGAAAAATTTTGAATTTAAAAAACCAATTTTCAAAAAATTGATTTTTTCTAAAAAAATTTCAAAATTAATGGGGATGTACCACCTTAATTCTTCTTTCACTTTTTCTTCCCAACCAATCACTCTTCTTATTATCGTAAATATTGAGAATCTACTTTCTTCTCTCAATCTCATTATTTTTTCTTCATTCAATCTCATTTTTTCTCTCAATATTATAAATTTCCTTTCACTCCATCTCATTTTTTTACTTGATCAAATAAGAACAGTTAATTCTCCTTCCATCTTTTTTAAGACATAAATTAATTTATTTAACTCAAATTCAATTTTTTTAATTTCAGCAACTTTTCAATTCTTATAAGAGAATTAAAAAATTCAGATAATCTTAAAAAATCATTTAATACGGAAAGTTTTTTTTCGATCCAAAAATTTCTATAGTTAATTTTTTCTTTATTTTTTTAATTTCTTCCATTTCTTTTCTTTCCTTTTCCAACTCATCTTCTTCTTCTGATGAATCGCCTTTTGACAAATAGTATTCTTCCCATTCTTCTTCTTTGAAATCTTTTTCTTCCCACTCTCTTAATTTTTCTTCAAACTGTCTTCTTTCTAACTCCAATACTCTTCTTTCCTCTTCAATATTAATTATTTCCTCTTCCAACTCTCTTCTTTCCTCTTCAATATTAATTATTTCCTCTTCCAACTCTCTTCTTTCCTCTTCAAACAGCCAAAATTCTTCTTCCAACTGTCTTTCTTCTTCCGTTTTTCTTAATTCTCTTTTACAATTTTCACAAAAATTAATTTCATCTTCCAACTCTCTTCTTTCACCTTGCAACTCCATTCTTTCTTCTGATTTTCTTAATTCTCTTTTCAAATATTCACAAAAATTAATTTCATATACAATATCTTCTTCCAACTCTTTTTCTTCTTCCTCCAACTCTTCCTCCAACTCTTCCTCCAACTCTTCCTCCAACTCTTCCTCCAACTCTTCCTCCAACTCTTCCTCCAACTCTTCCTCCAACTCTTCCTCCAACTCTTCCTCCAACTCTTCCTCCAACTCTTCCTCCAACTCTTCCTCCAACTCTTCCTCCAACTCTTCCTCCAACTCTTCCTCCAACTCTTCCTCCAACTCTTCCTCCAACTCTTCCTCCAACTCTTCCTCCAACTCTTCCTCCAACTCTTCCTCCAACTCTTCCTCCAACTCTTCCTCCAACTCTTCCTCCAACTCTTCCTCCAACTCTTCCTCCAACTCTTCCTCCAACTCTTCCTCCAACTCTTCCTCCAACTCTTCCTCCAACTCTTCCTCCAACTCTTCCTCCAACTCTTCCTCCAACTCTTCCTCCAACTCTTCCTCCAACTCTTCCTCCAACTCTTCCTCCAACTCTTCCTCCAACTCTTCCTCCAACTCTTCCTCCAACTCTTCCTCCAACTCTTCCTCCAACTCTTCCTCCAACTCTTCCTCCAACTCTTCCTCCAACTCTTCCTCCAACTCTTCCTCCAACTCTTCCTCCAACTCTTCCTCCAACTCTTCCTCCAACTCTTCCTCCAACTCTTCCTCCAACTCTTCCTCCAACTCTTCCTCCAACTCTTCCTCCAACTCTTCCTCCAACTCTTCCTCCAACTCTTCCTCCAACTCTTCCTCCAACTCTTCCTCCAACTCTTCCTCCAACTCTTCCTCCAACTCTTCCTCCAACTCTTCCTCCAACTCTTCCTCCAACTCTTCCTCCAACTCTTCCTCCAACTCTTCCTCCAACTCTTCCAACCTTTCTTCCAAACTTTTACAAAAATCAATTTCTCCTACAACATCATCATCTTCCAAACTTTCACAAAAATCATCATTCATATCCAACTTTTTTAAGATATGAATTAATTTATTTAACTTAAATTCAATTTTTTTAATTTTCAACAACTTTTGTAATTTCAAAATTGTCGAGCGCGTTAAACAGCATGTCTATTTTCAGCTTTCCAAAAATTCTTTTCTTCTCTTTGAAATCGCAATCCAAACAAAGCACGTGTCTGTCGATCGCTCTCATCTTTTCTCGCCTTTTCAAATTGCACCACTCTCTGTTGTGCTCTTTGATTTCTTTTTCCAATCGCGAAAAGTCATCCTCGTTGTCCTCCCACAAAATCGCGTAAAGCTCGTCTCTTTTCTCGTCGCTGTAAATTTCAGGAATTTTAAATTGACCAATCACGCTCCCAAACGCAAGGATCTCGAGCTGCCGTTTTTTGACCGAATCAGACTCTCTTTTGCTGCACTCCAGAAAAAACGGGTGAAACGTCATTTTTTTTTATTTCAGAATTTCTATTTTAAATCCATTTTCGTCAACTTTGCCGCTTCGTTTCTCCATATAATTGTTGCCATGCCCCGTCTCTTTCATCGCTTTGTAAAGGGACCCATATTCGATCACTTTGCCCGTTTCAGCATGAGTCATTTTTACAGCCATGGGATTGTTTCTGATCAAACGAAGCCTTTCATATTTAGAGTCTATCGGCTTTACATCCTCCATCATCGCAATTTTGTTGATCAGGTGGTTCTCCACCGCAATCATCATCAACCCCATTTTGCTTTTTGACGTTTTGGAAATGCCATTTTCAATAAGCAAATTTTTCAAATCCTTTTTCATTTACTTCATCCTTTTCATTAAGGACCCAATTTAATTTTTGGGCGCGAAGCATCTTCGAATTTTCCGGGATTCTTAGAGAATCTAATACACCACGTTCATTTTGTTTCCGTCGGATTTGATTCTGAGCAGTTTGTCAGAAACAACGACCGCAAAGGCTTGAGTGTCTGCAAGAACGTTTGCATTAAAGGTGGCCTTAATTTGCATGTCCAACACGGTCTATTTCAACCTCTCGGCCTGCTTGCTCACGTCAAAAACGAAAAGAGGGCAAATGTGTCTGTAATTCAACGCTGTCAAATTCGGCTGAGCGATGATTTCGCTGATTCCAAAAATCTTGTTGTCAAACTTGCACGCGTCCCTGTAAGCTCTCGAAATTTTGTTGTTATTGAAGTCCAAGCCGTAATTGACGGCAGGGTACCTTTCGCCGTTTAATGTAACGTACATGTTTTTCAAATTGCAGTGGTTGAACACGGAAGGGTTATAATCTTGATTTCCGTCTTTGTTGGTCTGAAATCCGACAATGATGTACCTTGGTTTTTCACTGGCAGATCTGGCGCTCAACCTCCAACTGAATGTATTGGACACTGGCACGGCAATGGTGTCGCACTGTCTGGATTTAAACGACAACTCCACCTCCACTTTGGACTGGATGAGTTTGTAAAGATTGCTGTTTGCCATAAAAGAGGGGGTGACATGAGGCATGAACAAAGACAGTTTGCTCAAGTCCAATTTTCCTGCGGCTGTTGCTTCGCTCTTAAAAATCGAATCAACGTCGCTTTTTCTCACAAGAGTAATCGTGTGTTTAAATCCGTAAAGAACTTTTTCGTAATCTTCGCAAAAACAAAAAATGTGTTTCAAAGGAATGCAAAATAAAAATAATCTTTTGGTTGCGGGCTGCTTGATGATGAAATCTTGCCTTTGACTAAACCCGCTGCTGGTTGCAAGATTGGCATTGGCATTGGTGTCTCTTTGTCACAGCTGATTCATTTCTTCAGATTTTTGGTACTCCACTGGATATTTAAGGAAATCCAGCATGGTGGTGGCTTGACCTGGGCTATATATGGTTTCAATATCTTGATTCGACAACTGATAAGAAATCTGACTGAACAGATGCATGATGCCGTTTTTTGCAAGAGCAACCGCATCCGCATCCGCATAGGAAGTCCCGTCTGCTTTTGTCAGTCTTCCTTCGACCAAAAGGTACCCCTCACAGGGAAGCGTGAACAAATCTTGCTGCTCAATGCTGATTCTTATTTCCCCGGCAGTGTTTAAATTGTTACTGACCGGTTCGTATTCGTGAAATTCAAATCTCTCAATTTTTTCATCAACAATGATATCTTCTGTAATGTTTAAAACATCGGAATTTGCCATTTTTCTATACAAAAGAAAAAAATTTTAGGATCCTCATACAATTTTAATTCCGCTTCCCATTTTCACCAGGTCTTGGATTCGGATGGCGTTTTTCCTGGACAACTTTTTCGGGCGCAAAGAACCTCTGAGCGAGGAATAGTCGCTGCTGATCACTGGAGCTGCTGATGCAACTATTCCCGAAATAATGTCTTTGCTCTTCTGAGTGAGAACTTTGGGAGCAAGATTTTTCGGATTTGGAGTTCCAGTCTTGGCATGCACCTTCTCCATTGCCTTTTAGCCCTTATCAACGACCACATCTTTAGCAGTCACAATCGCCGAAGAAGCCAGCAGATTTTGCAGCTGTAATCGATTCTCTTCCCAGCTCGCTTTTTGCAATTTTGCCTGCAAAAGTAGACGGTGCTCTCGATGCGCCCGACGCAGCCGCTTTTTTTAAAAAAGTTCTTAACGTGTCAATGATTCCACTTCCTCCAGTAACGTGTTTCTTAACATATCTGTTTCTCTAAATGATCATTTTTTAATAAGCAAAAAAAATTATTTTTGATCGATGGCCTTCATTATCGATTTGTAATGGTCTACGCTAATCACTTTTGTCTCAACAGCTCATCGCAAATGCTCACAGCCTCATTTCTCGATCTCGTATTTCCCGCACGACAAGCAGCCACGCTCAATTCAAGCTTTTGCACGAGCGCATTCGGATCGCTGGGAAGAATAATAACTCCTGAATCTTTTTTATAAGCTTTCAGATTGATCGACTTGTAGTGATTATATTTCTCAATTCCTAGCGCATATTTCCTATTTTCAAGATTTGACATGAGTCTATCATATTCCTCTGAACCTTCGCGATTCTTTGATTTAATCTCGTTTTCAATAGGCTTGATGATTAGATTGTATTTCTCAAACTCTGCAGATTTGGGTTTGTTCGACCTTCTATCTGGTTTTACGGCTCCACTCTCCATTAAAATTTCCGAGTAATTAGCCACATCTTCTGCTGTCACGTCCTTTGAAATGTTCGGATTGGTCATGAGCTCCCAAAGGCCTTTCGTTCCTTCATACCTTTCACTACCAACAATCATGGCATCTCCATCAAACAAAACGCCCATTTTTTCAATGGAATATTGCCCATCGTTTTTGCTCAGTTCGAATTTATTATTAAAATTTCTTTTTCCATTATTTCTTTTACTTTGATTTCCTAAAAAGTATTGTGAAATTTCACCCATAGGTATAGACTCTTCTGCAAGCGATTCATCCATGGGCTAATCCATTTTCGTTGACTCGAAATTTACGTTTTCAGCATTTATTTTTTTACCAGCTTTTCGTTGCTTTCGATGAGCGGCTTGAACATTTTTTCGTTGCTTTCGATGAGCGGCTTGTACAGCTTGCTCAAATCAGTTTGAAAATCCGCGCCTAAAATGTTGTCATTGATGTTGTTCTGATAAATCCTCTTTCTTCTGTCATTAATTTCTTTCACAATTTCATCCCTTTTGCTCGGGTCTTGTATTTTAAAAAAAGACATGGATTTTAAAATACGTCAGAAATTTACTTTTAGCCTTTCTTGAATAAATTGTGAAACGCTTGAATGGCGTCTTCTCGACCTTTTTGGATCAGCAACTCTTTAGCCAATTCGTCCATGTTGTTTTTGGGTTTGGTTCGTATTTCCTCCGTCATGGTTTTAAATTTTTGAAGCTCACCAAGAATCAATTGAAACTCTGAATCGCTTATCTTTCCGTCCATCAACGCTTTGGAAATGTGATCGCTGATCGTGTTCAATTTGGACTCTGCCAACACTTTTATTTTTTCATGCTTCTCCGTTTTCAATGACATCTTTTTGTTCACTTGACCTCCGACAATGGATAAAAAACCCATTCCAATAGCCACGCCTTCACACGCAATCGCTGCAGGACTGGCAATAATCGTGCTCAAAAGTCCAATTCCAGTCGCATCCAGAGCAATGCACAGTGCCTGCATCGAATTGTCCACATTGGATATGTTCCTGAAAACGCGATGATACTTTTTGCTGAGATGAACTCTTTATTTTCTCTTGTTGTCCATCTCTTTTTGGATTTCGCTTATTTTTTGAAGACGGTAAACGTGTCCTCTTTCATCAATCGGGGCATAAGAAAGAGTTGGGTATATTTTTTTGTAACTGTCATAATCAATTTTTATTATGGAAAAAAATAAAATTTCTTTTTCATTGTGGATTCAAAAGAACTTAACGAGGCACAGACTTTCTCCCTTTTTAATCACGACGTCCTTGTCGCTTCTGTTACAAATTTCCATGATGACGTTATTCACCGATTCTGAAAAAAGCAGGCTGTGATTGAAATAATTCAGCTTTAAATTTAGACCATGTCTCAAATTCACCAAGACCATTCCATCATCAAGTTTAATTCCAAACATAAAAACAATCGTTTGTTTTGAAGAACGATTTAGTTTAATGTCGCTTTGGGCAAATATTTCGCATCTGGAACGCACCTTTCTAGGAAAATGACTTAGATTATCGTCAAAATACACCGTCGCTTTCAACTTCTTTCTATCATAATAAACTATTCTTCTCATCTTTTTAACTGTAAAGGAAACTTTTTTTCCGTTCTTTGTCTTCTTTTTTCAGTTCAAGGAACCCTCGATAAAAAATCCTTTCTTTAGTGTTCATCATTCGCAAAATTTTACCTTCTTTTGTCGGATAGACGTGAAAGACTCTTCAACGCAAAAATTTTCGCGAATAGGGGACGGCATTTTTCAGTTAAGCTGAAACTTATTTATGACATTTTTCATTGAATTTTTCATGGTTCAGCTAAACCACTTGGGACTTTGACTTGCGCAAAAGTTAGGCGTAGTAATACGCTTGTCCGAGGAGCAGGTAAAAGCTTCCTGATTAACCGACTTGCGCATCTCCCGAGTTGAGCGTGACGACGATTCTTCTTCCCGCTGCGACAGTGGGCATGGAATCAGCCTCTCCAAAATTTCTGTAAAAGGAAATAGTAGTGGTGGATCCGATGGTGGAGGTGGATTGATATAGCAGCCCCGTCGATTTGTTGTTGAACGAAGACACGTTTGATCCGTTCCACGATGACAAATAAAAATCTTCCAGTCCAGACGAGGAAAAGATGCATTTGTTGTCACCGTCATATCCTGGGAAATAGGTGTAATTGTTTGTGCTGTATGTTGTCCATGGACTGAGAACGGTTCCATCTCCTGGTGGCAAATTGCCGTCGTGCATTCGGACTCTCGATTCCCACCAGTTTCATGAGGAGCTAATAATGTGCATCCTAATGTGTTTCAGAAAAACGCCATTTCCTTTTCCTATGGTGTTTAGTAAAACATACTCGTTTCCTTAAGTGGTGTTGAGGTACCTAAACGTCCTGCACTAAAGTTTGTAAAACGACAAAGATGGAGGAAGCGTGGTGAATGTGGAAATGAAAGGTTGAATCCAGTAAGTGATGGAAAAAGCATTTTTGTTGTACAATTGGATGCCGATGTTTGACCTGAACGGCATGTCGAGCGTAAAATACTCTCCCAATGAGGTGGTGTTGTACACGTTGCATCATTGCAAAGAATTGGCGTAAAACGGTCCTCCGAGAGGAGAAAAAGCAAGTCGCTAGCAAGGGCAGTGGTGTTCACTCCAATTCCTTCCGTGGTTGTTGAACTATTTCCAACTACAAGCTCTCCGTCAGCCAATATTGTCAATCATTTTTTATATGCTCCAGATTTTATTTTTCGGTTGGAATCCTTTGGATTCCTGGAAAATTCTTCTAATTTTTTACCACAAGGTATTGAGAATGTCTTGAAAGCCGTTTCCTTCGTCCAATCTTTTCAAGACGTAAAGACACAAGTGACCACAATAAACCGTGTTTTCAAACTGAACCCTTTCGCTGTTATAATAAACGGGGCTTTTTAAATAATCAACCAATTCGACAAGAGAGGGTTGACGGTAAGAATCAAAGCTGTATTTCTTATCATTTTCTTTGAACCAGCACACCCAATGAAATCCTCCCGTGCTCGAGTCTCCCGTATTCACAATTCCGCATTCTTTTCTTCTCGGTTTTTTTGGCAAATTGTCTCTCACAAAAACGCCTCGAAAGTTTCTTATTTTCAGCTTTTTGGCAGCCTCTATTAATTTAAAATCCGTCAAAGCCTCGTTAGGCAATTTAACTCCCTCCATCAATTGAAAATTGGCCGAAACCTTGCTTAGCAAATTTTGTTTCTCATTTTTAAATTGGCAAAATTTAAAAATCACTTTAGCTTCGCATGGATCCAAAGGATCTTACATCACCTCACCAGATTCAACCTCTCCCAAATCCAAATCGCTCATAATGCTTTGAACAGAAGAAGCATTTTTAGTAATCGCCACTTCTGGAAGCTTGACTTGAATGGACTCGATCTGCGAGCTAATAAAAACACCTTCAATTCTCAAAGACGCAATGGCAAAACACCTTTGACGAACATACACCAATGAATCTGCTTTTACAAGCTTTTTATTCTCTTTTTTGAAGAACAGGGAAGTGATGCTCTTTTCTTTTGTATACAACTTTCCGAAAAAAATAGGAGAGCTTGATCCCTTTTGCTTGAAAATGGACAAATCCTCAGTCATTATTTTTTTCGTTCTTCCTCCTTTTTTCAACAAGGCCGCCTTATGGATGACTTGCTCGCGAAGAAATGTTGATATTTTTTCAGCTACCTCCATATACTTTTCTTCTTCTTCTGTTACACCCTTTTTATCGTCAAAAGCAACAAAAGACATGGAATATCCCATCAGCTCTTTTGTCTCCACACTGCGATATTCAAACACACCCAGAGAAAACAAAACGGGGGTTCTTAAAATAAAAGGACCTTTTCCATACGCATACTCGTAATACAACGGAATCTTTTGGTAATGGATTAGCTTTGTGGCTGAAAAAATATCTCCAGTCAATAATTTGCTCGCGTCAAAATTTTAAATCGTCACAAAATTCATCTTTTTTTAATAGATAAAGAAATTTTTTTAGATCATTTTAAAATCCGTTGAAAATCTTCGATTCTGCTCTTTGACTTTATTTATTTTTCTGAAAGCATACTCTAACAAATCCTCCATCACCATGCCGCTTTTTTCAAAACGAATCCCTCCACATGTTATTTTCAACTCAAATTCATCCTTTCGACGAATAATGGTGAAATCCAAATCATTTTCGAAGCTGTAAATCTTGTAATGGTATCTCTCTTCATAAGGCGAATAAGAATACACCTCTTCGTAATCTTCCGTCTGAAGGTACTCATTTATAAAAGGTTCAAACAAAACCATCATCTTGCTCATTTTTTAATGGGAAAGAAAATTTTTTACCTTTTTTGAGAAAGAAAATGACCAATGTCGCTTGAAAGCAAACTGATCAATTCGTTATTATCCACCCACGAATTAAACGAGTCTGGGTATCCCAACCATTTGACCAGTGATTTGCTCTTGGTTTTTAGAATGATTTTTTCAATTCTGAACATGTCCTGATGCGTCTTTTGCATTTCCTGCTCGTAAAAAGTGCTATGAATTTCCTCACCGTTGGCGTCAGCGTTTTTTTACGTGGGCGGATCCGTATACTGGACTCTTGACACGGTGAAAACCTCTTCAGTCCATCTAGGCGTATACCCCTTCTCAAAAATGGACTTCTTTTTTGTGATCCTCACTTTGCCACCCATAGAGAATTTTGGTTCTGGTCTTTCTGATTGCACCTTTCCATACAGATTCATCCAGACCTTGCTCTTTTCTTCGCTGGCTTCAACTGGCGTCATTTTGATGGAAGAGTGTCTTGTACTGTTATAATTTTTCACCATTTTGTCCAAAACGTCAATGTATTTATTGCTGCTATTGGCTAAAAAATATTTAAACATTCTCTCTTTCATCGTTCTGTTCCATCGCTCGACGACGCAACTATTTTCTTCGTTTTCAGTGGAATACAATTGCATACCCAGCGCTTTCACATGCTTGTTTTAAAATTCTTTTCCATTTTCCACCCACAATTTGATGCACTTTCTTTCAATGAAAATCTTTTTCAACGCTTCAGCTACTTCAAGGCCTGTTTTGCTTTTTAATGGAACAATCCATCCATACTTTGAAAACACGTCGATCACCTTGAGCAAATATTTCACGCCGTTGTTGAATTTTGAAAACGATTGCATGTAAACCAAATCTGCAGCCCATATTTCATCGACGTCGTTCACAATCACTTTTCTTCTTTTAAAATGACGAATGGCCGGTTTATTAAGCTCCTCTGCAAGTTGATCCGTCCATCCAGACTGCTCTCGGGCATTTTTTTTTTTATTGCCAACACCCAATCCAAATTTTGCTTTGCCTTTGATCACCGGCGTAATGAGCTGTCTTTCGTTGATCTCTTTTTGAGTGGGATTGGGTATCGAATTCATCTCCTCAAACATCATTTGATTCGCCACATTTCTGTTTTGCCGGACGTTGAAATATATGTACGCCAAAACGTGATGGTACGATGCATTGTCCACTCTGTCCACCGGCTTGCTCCATTCTTGATACATGTCTGTGGAAGTTAATCTCTTGTCCAAATTGGTTCCCGGCCCTGCAAAGTTTATCCCGGAAATATGCATTTCTCCTGGAAATTTCGCCCACAGAAGCTTAATTTTGCTCGGCAGCTTATTAATCGATTCCACCAAGTCACCTCCTTTTGTTTCCGAAGCATTAAGTGCATTCAAAGAAACAAACTTGCATTTAGTCGTTTCGCAAGCGTCGCAAGTCCCTTTCAGCATATATCTGCTATTTTTACTCATCTCGTTTTTCAAGTGAATGGTTTCAGTTTCTCTTTTGCATTTAACGCAGTACATTTTAAATACAATAAAAATTTTTTCCTAATACAAAATTGAAGTCATTGATTTGTCATGAAACATCGGAAAAACCAAAAGAAACAACAACGCGCTTTTGCAAAGAAGCATTCGAGGAATCATCGTTGGAAAATCCGGATGCGGGAAAACAACGTTGCTGTTCAATTTGCTGCTTAGACCTGGATGGCTGGATTATAACCGCTTGCAAGTGTTTGGCAATCCCTTTTCTCAAAGGTACTTTTGAGCACAAAATACTCAAAAGTACCTTTGAGAAAAAACTGCCAAAAGAAAACATTCTCGAACTGTTCAACATTCAATACAAAATCGAGCAAAAAAACGCGAATCCTGAAGCCGTCATTAAAGAAATCTCTAAACAATGGAACGGAGAAACAGACATGGAGTGCAAAATTTTTGAAAGTGAAGAAGACGTTCCTGAACCTGAATCCTTAGACTCGTCCAAAAACAATTTGATGATCTTTGACGACTTGCAACTGACCAAACAAAACAAATGCGAAAAATATTACATCCGAGGAAGACACTCCAACGTTGACTAATTCTACCTCGATCAAAATTAGTTCATGCTCCCCAGACCAACCATCCGAGAAAATGCCAACTTTATTTGCCTCTTTCCACAAGACTAAGAAAACGTCAATCACGTTTATCAAGATCACGCTTCAAGCGACATGAAAAAAGAAGATTTTAAAAAGTTTTGTAGATATTGCTGGTCTCAACCCCACGGATTTGCTGTCATTGATTTGTCCTGCAAAAAGTTCCACGGAAAATACAGAAGCGGATTTGACGATTTTTATTTTCGAAGCGTATAAAAAAAACATGTCGGGATTCTATTTAATCGTAAAACCGAAAAACGTTACCCCCACCGTAAAAAACAGCTCCATCAAAACATACTACAAAAGACCCATCAAGCTGGATTTAAACAAACAGTACGAAATGGCTGTTGTCGGGGTGGAAACGTATTGCAGCTACCCAAACATCACCTCTAAAAATAACGTTTTCAGATACAGTCCGAACGCCGGCACAAACAGCTACACTATTTACATTCAAGAAGGAGCCTATGACATCAATCAGATTAACGAATACCTTCAAACTGAAATGCACACGACACACCAATATCAAAAACTTCATCATTAGCAACATGTTTACGCAATTCTGCTACTGCATCATACATGGTATCTTCAGCAACTTTTTTTGTGACGGCACCTATTTCCACACCTAACTTATCATAATTATTTTGAGTCATTGGTTGTGGCATATTCATTAAAGTGGTGAATGTTTTTACACCAGAATGTCCCTGTCCAAGTGCACGCATTGCGTATACTGTTCTACAATTAATATCATATCCTCTGTTACATTGTTTTGAAGTATGAAACTCATTTTCATATTTGCAGTTAAAGCACTTGATAAGTAACTTAGAGGCAAATCCTTTTTTGTCTTGCATTTTTTCGGACAATGACAAGGATGAACACTCGCCACATTGAGGGCATGCTAAAGCACTAAATATATCAGATAATATAGAGCAATCTATAATCCTATATCCAGATATTTTCATTCTTTTAAAAGCTCTGGAACATTCAATTGGCTTTACCTTCTTCGCAGATACAGATGTAGAAAATAAATTTAATCCAGATTCGTTATTTACAGAGTTATTATTGACAGTTGTATTATTTGAATCAATCAAAATTGTTACAGAAGGATTATCATTTAACTCCATTTCAATATTTTCTTTGTCAAGACTGTTAAATTTCTTCCCTAAGAAACCTCTCCTCCTTTTTTTAATTATTCTTCTTGATTTTATTTTACACGCTTTACCCATTTTTTAAAAAAATTAAGAAAATTGACAACTTTAAAAGCTTCAGAATAACAGAAAACTGTAATCTGACTTGATAAACCAGACTTTTTTTGTTCGGTGGTTAAGTAAAGAAGCCAAACCAAGCATTTTACTGCAGTTATTTAAAAATACACACAAGTTATTAGCATTTTTAATGAGGTGCTACACCGTTGCTATGGGCGTTGCTATGGTATAAACTTTAAGGTACCTTAAAAAAATGCTAAACTTGAAGGATTTAATAATTAAAATCAGTAAATAAACAAATAATTTTGAATTTTGCATACATTAAAATGCATAAATAAATAAAAATATTTCTTATAAAATTTGGGAAAATTTAGAGGGGGTTTCCCCCTAAAAGCTTTCCGAAAAAATATCGCTTGTCTCCATTGAAAATATCAACACTCTTTCTATAAAACCACTCTAAATTCCGAGGTCGGCTTTATCATCTTGCACATATCACTAAACCTCAATGCCAAAATTCTTCTCTTTGACCGAAAAGAATATCGCTCATTCAAATTCACGTTTTGAACGCTTTCCGTCGCCATCTTAATATTATACGCAAACTGGTCTAAAGGTCTCACGGCGATTTCCAAACTTCCCGCATTCAAAATCGACAAAGTCAACTCACTACCAATTTTCATTGTTTTAAACGCCTTGCTCACATAACTCTCAACACCCACATGCAACAGCTCCTCAAAATCAAAAACGTACTCGTCAAACTTATTTGCAAAAAATTCCACTTCAAAAATTAAATTTATCGTTGTTTTTGTTTTCGCGCGAATTCCTTCTTTACTTATGCTTAAACACACCATCCTCATGTTATTGAATAAAAGATCAAACAACGCTTTCATTTCACCAGCATGCTTTGTTCTCGCAAGAAACATTTTTTAAAGAAGAAAATAAATTTAAATCATTGCGGTAAGAAATTTTTTATTACGACAACAAAATTTTATAAATTCAGCACGGGAACAAAACAAATATTGCGGTAAGAAGTTTTTTATAATTTCAGCGCAGACTTTTTTGAAATAAAAGGTAAGTCAACAAAAAAAAAAAACGACGCAAAATTATCGAGCTTAAGGATGGAAAAATGCTAATGGGCCAGAACTCGCATTTCTCTTCTACTACTGCAAAATCGAAGAATGGTACACCCACGGTATCAAACAGCTCTATCAATAATGCTTTGACAATCCAATCGAATTGGTTTCAAGCAAAAAGTATGAGATGGCTTTTCTCTGTCTTGAAACTTATAACATGCTGGATGACAACATTCGAATTATCAGTGACTAGCGATATTATCGGCGAGTCTTATTTAGACGGAAAAGAATCAAAAGACGTTTATTCTTTTTATGCACAGGTTGAACCAGGGTGTAAAATTAACGAAGAACCTCGACACTTGATATACTTTCCAGTCATGGTGAACAAAATTTCATCAATGGAAACACAAATTATAGATCAAAATGGATCAATTTGATCAACTTTAAAGGAGAAGATATTGTTGTGAGATATCATATCAGAGAATGTTAACGATATTTATTTTCCTAGCGTAAATAAAAACATGTCGGGATTCTATTTAATTGTAAAATTGAAAAATGATACCCCCACCGTAGGAAACAGCTCCATCAAAACATACTATGGAAGACCCATCAAGCTGGATTTAAACAAACAGTACGAAATGGCTGTTGTTGGGGTAGAAACGTATTGCAGTTATCCAAACATCACCACTAAAAATAACGTTTTCAGATACAGTCGCGCATACCGCAGGCACAAACAGTAACCCCATTTACATTAAAGAAGGAGCTTATGATAACAATCAGATCAACGAATACCTTCAAACTGAAATGCAAAAACAAACAGGAAGTTTGTACAGAGTAGATGGTATCATTATTACAGCAAACAAGGCTACATTAAAATCCATATTGACATTTGGAAAGCCTGGAACAACAGCAAAATACTGGGTAGATTTTAACGTGAATAACAGCATAGGACCGCTCCTCGGATTTGACAAAAATGAATACACCTATGTGGAAAAAAGAGAAGACCCTACAAATCCCAGTAAAGTGACAAGTGTGATCGACACTTACGAGTCTGAAAATATTGTGAAAATTGAAGAAACATCTGTCATACGAATAACCAACGACATTATCGTCTCGTTTTATTTAGAAGGAATAACTACAAACGACATTTACTCTTTTTATCCACAGGTTGAACCCGACTACAAAATTGTGAAAGAGCCTTTTCACTTGATTTATCTCCCCATCATTGTCAGCAAAATT
This sequence comes from Hydra viridissima, assembly GCA_014706445.1. Classification (NCBI taxonomy): domain Eukaryota; kingdom Metazoa; phylum Cnidaria; class Hydrozoa; order Anthoathecata; family Hydridae; genus Hydra; species Hydra viridissima. The sequence continues at coordinate 463,060 of QPEY01000124.1, forward strand.
TCAATAATGGAAACGCAAATTGTCGACCAAAATGGAAACTTGATCGATTTTAGAGGGGAAGACATCATCGTCAGATATCACATCAGAGAAAGAATATCCTCAACTCTAGCCGATCTTTTCTCCGGAAACGCTTTAAAACGATAATTTTTTTTCCTTTTCTATAAAAATGAGCAATTATCAAAAAGTCAGATAAAATATCTCGCAAGGTCAAGCCGACAAAATTAAAAAAGCCATTCAAGATAAAACTGATGTCAGCATAAAACTCACTCATCATAATTTCCCAGTAAACACAAGATGTATTCTAGACGTCTAAAGATGTTTAAAACGGGTCTACATAAAGACGCAATCTCAAAGACGTTTATAACACGTCTTTTATACCCAAAAACTTATACGTTTTTTTAGATTTTATGATAAGACATCTGTTAGACATCTGTTAGACGTCTTTTATTTACGGTTTTTTTAAAAACTATATCAAGTTGCCGTACGACCAGACTCCTCGTGAAAAACCACGTTTTTTCTGATAAATGACTTCTGCATACTGCTAATCAAGAGAATATTTTCAAAAACCATTTATATCGATTGTATCACGACGAGTACTAAATTTTAATTTGAGTAAGATTGAACAACAAGAATTGTAATTGAATAAAGTTATTATTATTATTATTATTATTATCATTATCATTATTATTATTACTATTAATATTATTAACATTATTATTATTATTATTATTATTATTATTATATATATATATATATATATATATATATATATATATATATATATATATATATATATATATATATATATATATGGCGCTACTCAACTTTCTTCCCCCACCCCCTTTTTTTTTATGATTGATTATGATAGAGAATTTTATGCTGATTCAGAAAAATATAAAAACATGTACCTGAAAATCAACGGAAAGTGCTCTAATTCGAAGTCAAAGTTGTAAAAAATCCCACTAAAATCCCTAATATTCGCCATTTTGATATATTATAATATTCGCCATGATGTCATGCTACACAACATATATTTGTGGAAATCTTTTTGAAAATGCATAATTTCTACCCTCCAAATTAAGGTTTGTTAATCCATTACAGCTATTCTGTAACTTATTAGTAATAATATTATATTCTCTTTAGGCCTGCCACCTATACCTGAAACGATAAATCCATTCAATGAAATATATGATTGTGATTTTAACACATCCCAATCAAGTCAAAGCTTAAGATCTAAATATATACCTAAAAATCTTATAAGAATGTATCTACATGTCATGGTTCAAAATACCGATCACCTTCTAGATCTCCTATAGATTGTAACTTAAGATCTCCTTACAGACGCAATGGTGCAAATTACAATAGCCGATCCCCTTCTATGTCTCCTATTCTTCACAACTCAAGATCTTGTTACATTCAAAATAGTTCAACAGACAATAGCCAAAGTAAAAATGCTGATTAGAAAAGATCTCCAATTAGGTCAAGTTCTTCTTTATCAGAATCTCCAACTAAGACATCATCAAAACAGTCATCAAATGTTACGTTAAAAAGATTTGAAGAATCGTTCAATGAAAAAGGGTTTTAATGATTTTTTTTTTTTTAAATTATTTTAGATAAAACATTTTCAAGTAAACTTTTTTTCCTTAAAAATGTTTTGCCAAAGTAAATCTAAATTTTGATTTGTTTTTAATCTCTAAAAATGTTTTAATTTGATTATTTCTTTAAATTAATGAGGTTTTAATGGTTAAGAACTACAAAGCACATTTTAATACTACTTTTTTTATTATTCTTATATCGATTGTGAGCAAATCAGGGTTAAATGTAATGATTTTGTCACGTTTAGGAACTTTACAGATGCTTTGTAAAAAATCAGTTATCCGATTGAGACTGGAAGTAAGTTTTTGTTCAACTTGCTAAATATCTGTTTAAAAACATTGAAATAATATTGTTAACATTGACTAAATATTGTGATAACTAATTAAGTAATATTTTACTTAAAGATGGTTAATTATTGTGATTTTATATATATATATATATATATATATATATATATA